>OY821521.1:122625082-122779710 GCA_963682025.1 Cordilura impudica | reverse complement strand
ATAATAATAATAATAATATAATAATAATAATAATAATAATAATAAATATAATAATAATAATAATAATAATAATAATAATATAATAATAATAATATAATAATAATAATAATAATAATAATAATAATAATAATAATAATAATAATAATAATAATAATAATAATAATAATAATAATAATAATAATAATAATAATAATAATAATAATAATAATAATAAATAATAATAATAATAATAATAATATAATAATAATAATAATAATAATAATAATAATAATAAAATAATAATAATAATAATAATAATAATAATAATAATAATAATAATAATAATAATAATAATAATAATAATAATAATAATATAATAATAATAATAATAATAATAATAATAATAATAATAATAATAATAATAATAATAATAATAATAATAATAATAATAATAATAATAATAATAATAATAATAATAATAATAATAATAATAATAATAATAATAATAATAATAATAATAATAATAATAATAATAATATAATAATAATAATAATAATAATAATAATAATAATAATAATAATAATAATAATAATAATAATAATAATAATAATAATAATAATAATAATAATAATATAATAATAATAATAATAATAATAATAATAATAATAATAATAATAATAATAATAATAATAATAATAATAATAATAATAATAATAATAATAATAATAATAATAATAATAATAATAATAATAATAATAATAATAATAATAATAATAATAATAATAATAATAATAATAATAATAATAATAATAATAATAATAATAATAATAATAAATAATAATAATAATAATAATAATAATAATAATAATAATAATAATAATAATAATAATAATAATAATAATAATAATAATAATAATAATAATAATAATAATAATAATAATAATAATAATAATAATAATAATAATATAATAATAATAATAATAATAATAATATAATAATAATAATAATAATAATAATAATAATAATAATAATAATAATAATAATAATAATAATAATAATAATAATAATAATAATAATAATAATAATAATAATAATAATAATAATAATAATAATAATAATAATAATAATAATAATAATAATAATAATAATAATAATAATATAATAATAATAATAATAATAATAATAATAATAATAATAATAATAATAATAATAATAATAATAATAATAATAATAATAATAATAATAATAATAATAATAATAATAATAATAATAATAATAATAATAATAATAATAATAATAATAATAATAATAATATAATAATAATAATAATAATAATAATAATAATAATAATAATAATAATAATAATAATAATAATAATAATAATAATAATAATAATAATAATAAAATAATAATAATAATAATAATAATAATAATAATAATAATAATAATAATAATAATAATAATAATAATAATAATAATAATAATAATAATAATAATAATAATAATAAATAATAATAATAATAATAATAATAATAATAATAATAATAATAATAATAATAATAATAATAATAATAATAATAATAATAATAATAATAATAATAATAATAATAATAATAATAATAATAATAATAATAATAATAATAATAATAATAATAATAATAATAATAATAATAATAATAATAATAATAATAATAATAATAATAATAATAATAATAATAATAATAATAATAATAATAATAATAATAATAATAATAATAATAATAATAATAATAATAATAATAATAATAATAATAATAATAATAATAATAATAATAATAATAATAATAATAATAATAATAATAATAATAATAATAATAATAATAATAATAATAATAATAATAATAATAATAATAATAATAATAATAATAATAATAATAATAATAATAATAATAATAATAATAATAATAATAATAATAATAATAATAATAATAATAATAATAATAATAATAATAATAATAATAATAATAATAATAATAATAATAAAATAATAATAATAATAATAATAATAATAATAATAATAATAATAATAATAATAATAATATAATAATAATAATAATAATAATAATAATAATAATAATAATAATAATAATAATAATAATAATAATAATAATAATAATAATAATAATAATAATAATAATAATAATAATAATAATAATAATAATAATAATAATAATATAATAATAATAATAATAATAATAATAATAATAATAATAATAATAATAATAATATAATAATAATAATAATAATATAATAATAATAATAATAATAATAATAATAATAATAATAATAATAATAATAATAATAATAATAATAATAATAATAATAATAATAATAATAATAATAATAATAATAATAATAATAATAATAATAATAATAATAATAATAATAATAATAATAATAATAATAATAATAATAATAATAATAATAATAATAATAATAATAATAATAATAATAATAATAATAATAATAATAATAATAATAATAATAATAATAATAATAATAATAATAATAAAAATAATAATAATAATAATAATAATAATAATAATAATAATAATAATAATAATAATAATAATAATAATAATAATAATAATAATAATAATAATAATAATAATAATAATAATAATAATAATAATAATAATAATAATAATAATAATAATAATAATAATAATAATAATAATAATAATAATAATAATAATAATAATAATAATAATAATAATAATAATAATAATAATAATAATAATAATAATAATAATAATAATAATATAATAATAATAATAATAATAATAATAATAATAATAATAATAATAATAATAATAATAATAATAATAATAATAATAATAATAATAATAATAATAATAATAATAATAATAATAATAATAATAATAATAATAATAATAATAATAATAATAATAATAATAATAATAATAATAATAATAATATAATAATAATAATAATAATAATAATAATAATAATAATAATAATAATAATAATAATAATAATAATAATAATAATAATAATAATAATAATAATAATAATAATAATAATAATAATAAAATAATAATAATAATAATAATAATAATAATAATAATAATAATAATAATAATAATAATAATAATAATAATAATAATAATAATAATAATAATAATAATAATAATAATAATAATAATAATATAATAATAATAATAATAATAATAATAATAATAATAATAATAATAATAATAATAATAATAATAATAATAATAATAATAATAATAATAATAATAATAATAATAATAATAATAATAATAATAATAATAATAATAATAATAATAATATAATAATAATAATAATAATAATAATAATAATAATAATAATAATAATAATAATAATATAATAATAATAATAATAATAATAATAATAATAATAATAATAATAATAATAATAATAATAATAATAATAATAATAATAATAATAATAATAATAATAATAATAATAATAATAATAATAATAATAATAATAATAATAATAATAATAATAATAATAATAATAATAATAATAATAATAATAATAATAATAATAATAATATAATAATAATAATAATAATAATAATAATAATAATAATAATAATAATAATAATAATAATAATAATAATAATAATAATAATAATAATAATAATAATAATAATAATAATAATAATAATAATAATAATAATAATAATAATAATAATAATAATAATAATAATAATAAATAATAATAATAATAATAATAATAATAATAATAATAATAATAATAATAATAATAATAATAATAATAATAATAAATAATAATAATAATAATAATAATAATAATAATAATAATAATAATAATAATAATAATAATAATAATAATAATAATATAATAATAATAATAATAATAATAATAATAATAATAATAATAATAATAATAATAATAATAATAATAATAATAATAATAATAATAATAATAATAATAATAATAATAATAATAATAATAATAATAATAATAATAATAATAATAATAATAATAATAATAATAATAATAATAATAATAATAATATAATAATAATAATAATAATAATAATAATAATAATAATAATAATAATAATAATAATAATAATAATAATAATAATAATAATAATAATAATAATAATAATAATAATAATATAATAATAATAATAATAATAATAATAATAATAATAATAATAATAATAATAATAATAATAATAATAATAATAATAATAATAATAATAATAATAATAATAATAATAATAATAATAATAATAATAATAATAATAATAATAATAATAATAATAATAATAATAATAATAATAATATAATAATAATAATAATAATAATAATAATAATAATAATAATAATAATAATAATAATAATAATAATAATAATAATAATAATAATAATAATAATAATAATAATAATAATAATAATAATAATAATAATAATAATAATAATAATAATAATAATAATAATAATAATAATAATAATAATAATAATAATAATAATAATAATAATAATAATAATAATAATAATAATAATAATAATAATAATAATAATAATAATAATAATAATAATAATAATAATAATAATAATAATATAATAATAATAATAATAATAATAATAATAATAATAATAATAATAATAATAATAATAATATAATAATAATAATAATAATAATAATAATAATAATAATAATAATAATAATAATAATAATAATAATAATAATAATAATAATAATAATATAATAATAATAATAATAATAATAATAATAATAATAATAATAATAATAATAATAATATAATAATAATAATAATAATAATAATAATAATAATAATAATAATAATAATAATAATAATAATAATAATAATAATAATAATAATAATAATAATAATAATAATAATAATAATAATAATAATAATAATAATAATAATAATAATAATAATAATAATAATAATAATAATAATAATAATAATAATAATAATAATAATAATAATAATAATAATAATAATAATAATAATAATAATAATAATAATATAATAATAATAATAATAATAATAATAATAATAATAATAATAATAATAATAATAATAATAATAATAATAATAATAATAATAATAATAATAATAATAATAATAATAATAATAATAATAATAATAATATAATAATAATAATAATAATAATAATAATAATAATAATAATAATAATAATAATAATAATAATAATAATAATAATAATAATAATAATAATAATAATAATAATAATAATAATAATAATAATAATAATAATAATAATAATAATAATAATAATAATAATAATAATAATAATAATAATAATAATAATAATAATAATAATAATAATAATAATAATAATAATAATAATAATAATAATAATAATAATAATAATAATAATAATAATAATAATAATAATAATAATAATAATAATAATAATAATAATAATAATAATAATAATAATAATAATAATAATAATAATAATAATAATAATAATAATAATAATAATAATAATAATAATAATAATAATAATAATAATAATAATAATAATAATAATAATAATAATAATAATAATAATAATAATAATAATAATAATAATAATAATAATAATAATAATAATAATAATAATAATAATAATAATAATAATAATAATAATAATAATAATAATAATAATAATAATAATAATAATAATAATAATAATAATAATAATAATAATAATAATAATAATAATAATAATAATAATAATAATAATAATAATAATAATAATAATAATAATAATAATAATAATAATAATAATAATAATAATAATAATAATAATAATAATAATAATAATAATAATAATAATAATAATAATAATAATAATAATAATAATAATAATAATAATAATAAAATAATAATAATAATAATAATAATAATAATAATAATAATAATAATAATAATAATAATAATAATAATAATAATAATAATAATAATAATAATAATAATAATAATAATAATAATAATAATAATAATAATAATAATAATAATAATAATAATAATAATAATAATAATAATAATAATAATAATAATAATAATAATAATAATAATAATAATAATAATAATAATAATAATAATAATAATAATAATAATAATAATAATAATAATAATAATAATAATAATAATAATAATAATAATAATAATAATAATAATAATAATAATAATAATAATAATAATAATAATAATAATAATAATAATAATAATAATAATAATAATAATAATAATAATAATAATAATAATAATAATAATAATAATAATAATAATAATAATAATAATAATATAATAATAATAATAATAATAATAATAATAATAATAATAATAATAATAATAATAATAATAATAATAATAATAATAATAATAATAATAATAATAATAATAATAATAATAATAATAATAATAATAATAATAATAATAATAATAATAATAATAATAATAATAATAATAATAATAATAATAATAATAATAATAATAATAATAATAATAATAATAATAATAATAATAATAATAATAATAATAATAATAATAATAATAATAATAATAATAATAATAATAATAATAATAATAATAATAATAATAATAATAATAATAATAATAATAATAATAATAATAATAATAATAATAATAATAATAATAATAATAATAATAATAATAATAATAATAATAATAATAATAATAATAATAATAATAATAATAATAATAATAATAATAATAATAATAATAATAATAATAATAATAATAATAATAATAATAATAATAATAATAATAATAATAATAATAATAATAATAATAATAATAATAATAATAATAATAATAATAATAATAATAATAATAATAATAATAATAATAATAATAATAATAATAATAATAATAATAATAATAATAATAATAATAATAATAATAATAATAATAATAATAATAATAATAATAATAATAATAATAATAATAATAATAATAATAATAATAATAATAATAATAATAATAATAATAATAATAATAATAATAATAATAATAATAATAATAATAATAATAATAATAATAATAATAATAATAATAATAATAATAATAATAATAATAATAATAATAATAATAATAATAATAATAATAATAATAATAATAATAATAATAATAATAATAATAATAATAATAATAATAATAATAATAATAATAATAATAATAATAATAATAATAATAATATAATAATAATAATAATAATAATAATAATAATAATAATAATAATAATAATAATAATAATAATAATAATAATAATAATAATAATAATAATAATAATAATAATAATAATAATAATAATAATAATAATAATAATAATAATAATAATAATAATAATAATAATAATAATAATAATAATAATAATAATAATAATAATAATAATAATAATAATAATAATAATAATAATAATAATAATAATAATAATAATAATAATAATAATAATAATAATAATAATAATAATAATAATAATAATAATAATAATAATAATAATAATAATAATAATAATAATAATAATAATAATAATAATAATAATAATAATAATAATAATAATAATAATAATAATAATAATAATAATAATAATAATAATAATAATAATAATAATAATAATAATAATAATAATAATAATAATAATAATAATAATAATAATAATAATAATAATAATAATAATAATAATAATAATAATAATAATAATAATAATAATAATAATAATAATAATAATAATAATAATAATAATAATAATAATAATAATAATAATAATAATAATAATAATAATAATAATAATAATAATAATAATAATAATAATAATAATAATAATAATAATAATAATAATAATAATAATAATAATAATAATAATAATAATAATAATAATAATAATAATAATAATAATAATAATAATAATAATAATAATAATAATAATAATAATAATAATAATAATAATAATAATAATAATAATAATAATAATAATAATAATAATAATAATAATAATAATAATAATAATAATAATAATAATAATAATAATAATAATAATAATAATAATAATAATAATAATAATAATAATAATAATAATAATAATAATAATAATAATAATAATAATAATAATAATAATAATAATAATAATAATAATAATAATAATAATAATAATAATAATAATAATAATAATAATAATAATAATAATAATAATAATAATAATAATAATAATAATAATAATAATAATAATAATAATAATAATAATAATAATAATAATAATAATAATAATAATAATAATAATAATAATAATAATAATAATAATAATAATAATAATAATAATAATAATAATAATAATAATAATAATAATAATAATAATAATAATAATAATAATAATAATAATAATAATAATAATAATAATAATAATAATAATAATAATAATAATAATAATAATAATAATAATAATAATAATAATAATAATAATAATAATAATAATAATAATAATAATAATAATAATAATAATAATAATAATAATAATAATAATAATAATAATAATAATAATAATAATAATAATAATAATAATAATAATAATAATAATAATAATAATAATAATAATAATAATAATAATAATAATAATAATAATAATAATAATAATAATAATAATAATAATAATAATAACTCAAGAAGTGATTCTGATTCGATCCGTATAATTAAAGATGGGTCTAGGTCAAATATTTTTGGTTGTTACAAACAGCAACACAAAGTCATTATACCCAAACCACATAGGGGAATAGGGTATACAAACTAAGTGTGTAATATTCAATATTAAAGCCAATATTGAGTACGTTTACAATTTTATTACAATTGCCGATACTTAACCTTTGATTTTAAATTTAATTGTTTTTTACCAGTATTTTTTATAATTATTTATTGTTTTTTTTTACAGTGGTAGTTTTTTTCATAGAAAGAATTAACTTCTATCTGAAAAATTGCGTTATTTTTCTATTATTAAATTAAATAAATTAAATTAATAAAAATATAATGCTTCTTTATATTCCGAGATGAATTTGCTGACACCTAAACAGTTTTAGCACTTAAATTAACATTTTATAAGATGCTTTTACAAAAAAAAAAGTTGCAGAAATAAGTATCAAAATAATAAAAGGAAAATAGTGATGTACATAATTTGAAATCAAACCCGGTGTTCGATTATTCTCAAGATCAAAAATTATAGATGCTATCTAAAAACATTTTATATAATTTTTATTCTTATTTCTAGGCTTTATATGAGTTACTAAAATTAAAAAAAAAACACAAAATAAACCATTTACCTGGTTGGTTAAACTTAGAACAATATTGTTTGTCATTATCTGGATCAGGTTAGTATTTAAAATGGAATAAATCGGTCAGCATTTTGCCAATATGTAACCTGAAATTCAGAGTATTTGTTGTAATAATTTAGTATTAAGTTTATCAAATTGTTTACATTTTCAAATATTTTATTTGCATTTGTTACAAATAGCGCCACAAGTCCAGATATTAATGTAATCGTTTATTTAATCGTTTATTTTATAAAAAAAAGTTATATTATTACTATAAATAAACAAACAGTATAATTTTTTTAATAACAGTCTCTTTATGCTACCTTTCAAGTATTCTATATAATAATATTTAATCTAATTTTTAGTAATATTTATAATTTAATATAAAAAAGTGTATTTATTTATAAAGGTGGAAATGTAAGAAAAACATTTTTGAAAAAATCTCACTTTTATATAGTAAGGGAATAAAATGTATGGTCCAGGTATAAAATTAAGGAAAATAAATTGGTTGGCAAGCCGCCAATATTTTTCAGTATTAAGGTGTGGTCGTGTGCTTATTCGCTAGATACACACTAGTATCGAATATAATATTCTCGATTGTTAATTGATTACCTGTTATGGCTTTTATGTTGGCTCTTCTATAAATGTGGTAGATTAAAGGTATGTCTATTTCATTGTGGATATATCCATTTTTATCTCGGAAGAGAAAGGCTTCTGGTGGAATGTAACTCGTTTATAGGGTTTTAGATATATACTCATAATTAGTATAATATGGGCCCATAATTAAATTATTTTCGAAATATTCTGTATTTTTAACAATATGATTTCTTACTAAATGTATAATAAAGTTATCAATCCTGCTTACTTTCGCTTCATTGTACATTATTTTGTTTGCTATAAACTTTTTATAATCGCTATTTGAAGATCTGTAAAGGGAGGTACAGTTCCTTAGGCATTTTCTTTCAACTACTCTTATTTTTTCCTTGCTTTGTTAAATTTTGAAAAAAATATATTTTTCTATATAAGAAAAATGCTTTTTGGGCTTTTCTACAAATTCATCTAATTGAATATCTGGGTATTTTGGGTTTGGGATAAGTGTATTTTTGACATATTTAACACAAAAGGCTTTCCAATTACGCTTTATGTTGTTGTCACATTTTCCCACAGGGGGACGGAAAATAATTGTTTCGCATTTATTTAGATTGATTACCATTTGCCAGTCTATTGTATATTTTTCTATACAATATAAGTACTTTTGTAATTTTTTGTTAGTTTTTTAAATTTTATCATCGGAGTGATGGATAATGATATCATCAACAAAAGCAATAATATTTTCAATTTTCTTTAAAAGATCATGTATGTATATATTAAATAGAATTGGTGAGTTTACAGTTCCCTGTTGCAATCCATTAACAATGAGAAATATCTTGGAACTTAATGTCTTTATATCCCAAACTTGAAGACATTTATTGTTTACCATATTATGTATTAATATAATTAAATATATTGGAAATCCATAACTCAACAGCTTTGAAATTAATCCAGGGATCCAGATATTATCGATGGCCTTTTCGAAATCCACTAAGCAAGCTCCGGTACCTAAGGACTTATTTAAGTTCCATTGTATATTTGACACTAACAAATGTATGACTTGGACTGTAGAATATTTGAGCTTAAAACCGAATTGCCTATCATTTATTAAACTCTTTTCTTTACATTGTTTTAGTATGTTATTATTGATGCAAACCTCAATAACTTTGCTTATGTTTGGAAGTAAGCTAATTAGCTAATTGCTCGCAAGTTACTTGGATTGCTTAAGTCTTTACCTACCTTAGCTATGCCAACCACTAGACCTACTTTCCACGCATGAGGGAAGTATGAGTTATTCAACATAGTGAGTTATTCAACAAGTGTTTTTGTATAAAATGATTAATTTTTTTTTTTAAATTATCAACATTTAGAATTAAAATTTAAAAAAAAAATTTTACATAAAAAAAATTTTTACATAAATTTTTTTTTTCTTTTCTTTCTGAGTTTTTATTTTTTTTAGTTCTAAATGAGAAAATATACGATACTTACGAGTAAATATGTTGTTTCTGGAAATTGAAAATATGATTTACACACGTATTTACTAAAATATTAAAATTTTATTAAACTCTTTAATTTAAATACAATTCATTATCCAAAAAGGTATTTTCCTCTTCAAGTTCTTCTGGATAATCGTCCTCGTCGTCCTCGTCGTCATCCATATTTTCTAAATTCTCAGTCGCACATGCTTCACCGATATCCTCACAATACAATAATTCCTTTACTTCTGGTGGCAGTGTTAAACGCTTCCTTTGACGCACACGTGTATATAAGCGAAGAGATGAAATTAATGGATCCGATGTGTCAAGAGCTCTATGAAAGACATCGAAAAGATTATCAATGCGGCTAGTCTTACGTGCATGGTGTAGTAGGTCGCTTTTATATATTTTGTTTCGTGACTCAGCTGCATCCTCTCCGAAGTAACCAACAGGAAGTGGTGTATTCTGCATTATTTGCTTTGAGTGAACTATAACTTTATGTACTGTGGGAGTCATTGGCAACCAGGGGTACTTGCTTTGATATAATTGACCAGTTTGAAAGCAATACTCTTCAAATTTATCCAAATTTAGGGAAAATTGACAAGATAAACATATTAATATTATTCTCATTCGAAATATTAATTCGGTGTCTACTCCTAAAATTTTCGAAAATTTATCATATTCCGTAAATGCTCTACGCGACGTGTTGCCGTCAACACGAAGACTTAGTTCTTTCCAAAACTCATTCTGAATATACTCTTTTCTTTTCTTAATTGCATCTTTATCTTCCTCCGATCTTATTTGCCATTTTTTTACTTCCATCTTGTATCCTAAATGTAGTACGAACTCAAAAAATCTAATCCAGGAGTGCAGTGGACTAATTCCGTACTTTAGATTTCCATCGATAGGATGAAATTTTACGCTGTTATAATCTGTGACTTTAACAAAGTCAGTTTGGGTTGCATGGCATATTGGACATTTTTGATTTGATTTTGTATCGGTTAAAACATTCAAAACATTTCCATCTATAACTGTTAAAAACACTTTGAACGTTATTTCGATTATCTTACCAGCTTCGATTTCAACACGTAAGTTTTCAAGCTCTTGAATTTGTTTATTTAAGTCAGCAGCTTCTCTTGTTATCACTTCCTTAGTTTCACTCATGTATTCTAATTTTAAAGGCCGACAAAATCTTGTGGACTGCGGAAAACAATTATTCCAAATCGGGGCTCCCGCGCTACTCAAGAGTCTCAAGGGAATCACTGTTGTGGCCAAAAGACATGAATCAGCATTTCGTGTTATACTTTGATCAAATAAAGATTGCTTATATTGGGATTAACCAGAGCTGCTGTCAAAACCGGAGCTAAATATCATTTCCGCTGATATGAAGTTACCCGTAATTTCGCAAATACTTCCTTTTGCATCTCTATAATTCCTTTAGTCGTATAGTTTAAAAGCATTTGTAAAGGAACCTTTGCACATTTGTCGTCTACAAGTACACCATCGGGTCTGCACTTACTTTTTATTGCTAATATATTATCATAGGGTGGATAAATATTAGCGTTACGTTCCTTGCTAGAAGTCCGGATGGAACAGTATTGGCTCTTCGAAAAATTGTTTTCGAGAAGAAATGCTAACGCTTCCTCATCAGACATTACAATAGGTGCTTTTACATCATCGACATATAGCTTCCTAATCTTGGATGGTCTTGATGGACTTTCGATGGTTTCTTTTAAAACAACTGCCAAATCTACTTGTCCTTGTTTTCGAGCCGAAATTGATGCTGCTTGAACTAACAGATTTGTTTCGTTGTGTTCTGACATCGAGAGGTTTGCTGCTTGTCTCCTCTTACTTCGTCCATATTTACTCAAAAACCGCAAAAACCGCAAATCGAGATAAACATTTTCAAAAACTAAACACTTCAAAGTAATTTTGGTTTTTAATCTTATGCTTAACACTCCTAAGCAAAATGTGTTAAGCTTACTCAAGCTTAAAAAATAAAATAAATTCCAAAATTTTAAAGACTTTAGGAAAAAGTTATTTTATTTTTTAGAGTATCCAATTTTTGAGTATTATATTTTACAAAATTAATAAACTTACCATCACCTTCGTTTTCCATTTAAACTTTTATTTAACACGCATTGTTTTCAGCTTTAACAAGCAATTGAAGTAAGCACTATAAAACACCGATCGCAATTCTGTTTACAATTGAAGCAAACAAATTCAACTTCGATGACTCACCGAATAACGGTGAATTGCATATTACAACAACAAAATTCATTTTTGGTTGTTTTGGAGTGTTGACTACTATATTTCAAAAACAACAACATATTTCGTGAGTGTAAACATTTTGACTTTTGGCCAACGAAATGAAATTTCCGACCATAGTGCAATGTTAGGAAAATTATCAGCACCTGATGACAATTTCTTTCTAAAATTTTTGCAAATATATGTATATAAGTTTATCCCTAAAAATAAAATAATAATTTATTAGAGATTCCGTTAAATCATTGGCCTTATAACATGTTCTAAATGTGGTAATGGTTGATTTATTGTATTCATATTGATTTTTTTCTGCCAAAAATCTAGAGAAACAAGTATCAACTTCAGCATGAAAGTTGTTATCAGCATCGATCTCTTTATGAGAATGAACTGATTCTTAGAAGGTAACATTTAATTTCCGCTCCTCATCAATTATTAAAAAGTCACCACTGTTAATATCATTTTCTAACAGCTCAGGGTTTATTCCTGCATTTCTTATCCACACTTCATTTTCCTGAGGTACTTTGATAATGTTCATATTAAACAGTTGCGTAATTTTAAACTGTTCTTTAGTTTCACTGAACATGTTTGAAGGGTCTTTTTGGCATAGCCGAATTTAACACTCTTACTTGTTTTTTTGCAAACATTATTTGAATTATTTTTTGATCAAGTTATCTTTGATTTGTTAATTGTTGTATTAAAATGAGTATTTAAATCTCAGCAGCACGTATTTTAATGAGAAACTCGTAGTTTTTATGATATATTCTATCAATGAAGTATATGCTGCACAAAAGATCAAATTGGTCGCAGTGCGTAGAGCATTCTTATCTAATCTAACATGAGTAATGAAATAGAAGTACGTGCTAAAATTATTAAATATTTTCAACAAAATCTAACTTCGTTCTGTAAAAAATAGGCCAGACAATCCAAGGTTTGCAGTCAAACTGTTTTCAATATTATTAAAAAGTCAGGAGAATTTGGACATTGATGTTTGTATCCGGTAGAAAAGCAGACCGGTTAGCTCAGTGCTAACACAATTTGGTGCGAAAAGTTAAACACAAATACAAAGTTCACAAGTGTTCCAGACAGGAATGCCTCAAAAAGGTTAGAGGACCAAATCTGAGAACGGAAGTTGACATCACCTTTAACAAAAAAAAAATTCAATAAGCTTATTAAGTGGAATATTTTAGGTAGCTTCCCGGTCTAAATTTGTATGTTTTGTTTCTACCTCACGAGGAAATGAAGATAAGTTTAGGACCCAAAAGTAGTCGAAAAAAAGTTCCTGGTAAGGCAAGCAATATGCAGTTGCTGTAAAATAATCTTATCATTTGTTAAAATGGGTTCTATAAATACAGAAATTTGTATTAAGTACTGTTTGAAAACTCTCCTTGTTTTTATAAGTCAACACAATGTGTCCACACATTTTTCACCAGATTTGGCAGGAACAATAACGTGGACTTTGTACTAGGGAGGCAAATCTATCAAATTGTCCGGAGCTTAGGCCGATGGAAAGATATTGAGCTCTTGTCAAAAGGGAGTTGAAAAGTACAAAAAAGGGGTCCCAAAATGTCAAAGATTTTAAGCGGAGATGGACTACCTTTTTCAAAAAAGTGATAGAAACCAATAAAATCCCTAATGGATGGATCTCCGGAAAAAGTCCATAATTTCATATGAAGTGATTAGAACTATAAAAATTACCCTGTTTTGTAAACTGTAATATAATTTCAATTAAATAAAATAAATCAAAACCCTAGGTTCAATGGTTTCCTTGTTATTACATTTTATGTGTGTTAAGATTTTTCAATTTCACCGGTTATGTTTAATTTTTAGTAATTAGTGTATGTATATTCAATGCGATTTTTTTTTTAATACGAAAGAACTTAAAATTAAAATATGTCAGTTTTTACAATTTTTAGAAATGGCAAATTTAGAAATGGCAGATTAAAAAATCTGGCAACCCATTTTCACAATCTCAATTCATTGTTCTTTTTCTAGTGCTAAATATTCGTTGATTTTTTTTAACAATGAGGAACGCTATATGTTCTGCTGTCGACATGACAAGTTCAGCAATATAAAGCCTGTGCATCAAATGGTATGTAGGCTTCACAGTTCACTACTGGATTTGTGATAGCTCTTCGTATTCTTGAAATATCTTCGGATTCTTTATTTTAAAGCATATTCATTCCGCTTTCACTGTCGATGTTTAAAAATTTCGTAAGCTTCTGCCAAACTTCTATCTTCTTCCATGAACTTTTCTACATTTATTTGCTTTCGCAGATTCAGGACACTACTCGTGGTCTACTTCAGGTTTTTCTTGAGCATTCGCATAATGATTTAACTATTTAGTTTTCTTATTCTAGCCTTAAACCAAATTCATTGCAAATATGTAAAAGGTATCCCAAAATTCATGCAAGATTTGAATTTCTGCGGTTAAGTATTTTTCTTAAAAAAAATCTTACAGTACCGTGTTATTATTTCATGAAAGAAATGTAGGTTTGGCAATTAGCGTAATAAAGCGGGATAGTGCGTAATTTTTTGTTTAAAAAGCGGGATGAATATTCGAGGCAGGATGAGCTTCTAGAAAGCGAGATAATCCCGCTAAATTCGGGATGGTTGGACGCTTTTAAAGGCATTTTGAGCGCTTTTAGCTAGAGTCACTACGAAAAAAAAATTGTAAAATTTTTCATATAAAATTGTGATATAAAATCTTAAAACTACTTAGTCTAATGCTGACAGATTTTATGTGCAAATATATATATTTTTTAGAACATATACTACTATCGCGTATGCGGCTATTTTTGCCATATTCCGCCCTCGAATATGTATCGTTTAAGGGTTATTTCTACATCAAATTCGAAAATATCCTTTTAAGAAACAAGATTTTGGTCATGAGGTTTAACATGTTGTTTAGTTTTTTGAAAGTGTTCTTTAAAAATAAAATTATAAAAGCATTAATTTTGTTTTACACACACATTTATCTTTAAATAAATTTCTTGTTTGTAGAAAGCATAACTAGAATCATAAGTAGAAGAACGTAAACCGGAAAATTAGACATAACTTTTCTTATATACTATTTAGATATAATGATTTTGATTGACGTCATATTATTGGATATTTATTTGTTAGCATGAGTATGGGGGTGTGTGAAGACGAGTAGTTCGTTTCTTATGTTAAATTTAACGTAGGCAAAGTGGAACACGTTTATACTTGAATAAAAAAAGTATTTATTTTCAACCAGTAAATATACATATTTAGTAGGTAACTATACACAGTAGGCGTTTAGTGAGTTATATCACTTGAAATAGATTTATGTCATCAACAGATGTTAAAACTTAAATAGATTTAGTGTAGTATGAATGCAGTAGTTTCAGTAGATTGTACTCTAATTGTTGATCTAGTGTAAGTTACGATAATGTAAATCACCAATTTTATCTCTATGTGTTCAAAAATGAAATCAAATTTTCGTAAAATATGTTATGTAAGTTTTTAGATAGGTACATGTAAATATCGGGAAGCTGAATATTTGTACTTTCCCAGCAATGATTTATTGATATAAAGGACACAAATTTAATTAAGATATACGAGTACTTAGTAATCTGTATGGGGACTTGCACCAAACATGCACCAATTTCAATCGTCATTGGCTGATCAAAGCTTACATACTAAGTTTCATCAAAATATTTTGGCACTTTCGACCTGTAGTTTGTGTACAAAGTTTACGTGTACATGTATTGACAATCAAACGGACGGACATCTTAAATTTACTCAAGAGGTGTTTTGGAGTCCATTAATTACATCTGGTAGTTGCAAAAATCAACAAACTCATTATATCATTAGTGAGAACTTTTATATCTATTTGATATGTTTTTCTTACTTGTTTTTTAAACTCTTTCTTTTAACTCATACTCTCTGACTGTCTGTTTTCCATGGGGCAACCCCATTCCTCCTCATCCAATTAATCTGAAACTTGGCCCATAGTCTTGTTGTGACTAAAGATTAATTTTGGATAGTCACGCACAGTCACGGAGAGATTCAAGACTCATATGCATAAGGAAAGAAAGAGGTTTAATAAAACTTTGTTTTTATAGGTTAGATTATTTATGTATATATTATTTTATGTATTATCTTATGTATTATTTATTTTATTTTATTTATTTATTTAGTTTTTAATATTTTAAAATGCTAAATATTTAAAGCTATAGCAACTAGGCCTTAAGCTAACATAGTTGTGTAAAGAAATGCATATACATATGTTTAAATACTTAGGTATATGTACAGTTTTTAATATTTTATTTTATTTTGTTTTATGTTTTAAATAACAAATGTTTTTGGTAATATGTGTGTATTTACCAATTAAAGGATTTGCATCCAAATACGGTATAAATACACTGTACTCAGAAGGATCTGAATATAAACCCTCGGAATTCAAAATTAAATCAAATGGTATAACTGTGTTAATTTAATAAACTTAGTAATATCTTTAATGGATTTATACGAAGGAGAGGATAGGCATTGAATGTGGTCGGAGTTACCAAAGATGTCTGTCCGTTCTGTTGTATATAGCGGACAGTTGGATAGGAAGTGATTGATATTAATCATTGAAGTATTATCGCAATTACATACACTAGGAACAGTTCCACTTATTAAATGTCCGCGTGTTTCGTATGTCCAGTCTTAAAGACTTAATTAGGTCAAGTATTTTTATATTTTCATTTGATTTAAGTAAATAAAAAAAACTAATTTTTGACTTAATTTGAATGAAATCGATACAGGTCGTATATGGGTACCCCACATAATTTTCAGTGTTGAATATTTAGGGCTACTTTAAATATGGGAAAGTCAAAGATTCGTCGATTTGTGCAATAATTTTGTCAATTTTCCCCAAAAAGGTGAAAAAATCCACAAAAATACACGAAAACGCCTCCTGGCGGCTGTTAAAAAAAATAAATGTGAAAAATGGACTTCCCGACCCAAAAAACCCCCGGTATACACATTTTCAATAATTTTTTTGCATTTGAATGAGTATTATGGAAAATATCATGCAAATATCTTCATCGAAATTTTTGGCAGGCTCGAAAATGATTTTAGAGGTATGGTTCCTTGGAAAAATATTCTTGTTATGGCCCATAGTAACCCATAGAATAAAAATAATTTGCCCACTCTAATATATATATATATTGTGCAAAATGATTTTTTTTGATAATTTTTACATATAAATGCATATTTGAACTTTAAACTCAATGCGCGTCCAGATATATATATTAGGGTAGGTCAATTATTTTTACTCCATGGGTTCATCGCGATTCTAGTACTTTGGGCCATAACAAGTATATATGACAGCCATTTTTTTTTTTTTTTGGAATTTCAAGACATGTGGTCGGATTATTGTGACACTGGATCTAAAACTTTAGTGCGCAAAATTAAAGCCAAATCGGACAATGCTTTCTGGACGCGCATTGAGTTCAAAGTTCAAATATGCATTTATATGTAAAAATTATCAAAAAAAATAATTTTTCACAAAAATTTTGATATTAATAATTGCGTTTCAATTAAATTAATTAATAAACCATAATCTAATTATCGATTGAAAAAAAGCCAAGTTGTATCAAGTTCCCCAGGCAATAAATGCGCCGCAGATCACTTGATTAAGAAAATCGAGCTCGCGGTTTTATAGACATTGAAATAATTTACAACAACAACATTTTTGCATTCTCCTGAGCCAAAAATGATCTTATGTAAAGTATTTTGCATTTCGTCTATTGTTATGCCATTCTAATTTAATGTCAAAACGGTACGTATTTTTTGCACTATTTCAAAATCTCCAATTTTATTTTTTCAAAAATTTTCTTCAAGAAAATTACAAGAGTATCCCACGGGTTAATTTCAGAAAATAAGTGCAGACTATTATTTTTGGAATTATTAAAATGTTATCAACAAGTTTTATCGAAATCCTTCCACAAATATATATTATTTCAATATTTTGTTTTAAAAAATGTAAATCTCCTTAAATTTGACATTTGACCTTACAGAGGGACAGTTTAGAGTGTTTCAATTTAAACTTAATTTACAAGATTGAGAACTTATATCAAAGTAGTATAATATTTTGATGAAAGATATTTAAAATATGAAAACACCAAAAAGATGTATACTTAAAGTTGAAAAAGTATGAAAAATCGCATTTTTCTTCAAATCCGCTAAAATTAAAACGCTGCCCTCGCGAAATTAAGAACAGGATACGTACAATATTTGGCATTTTTAATACATATATTGTGTTAATAAGACCTTAAAGCCCAATCGTTGACTTAGGGCTGAGTGGGTCTATCATCTCTATATATCTTATAACTAGGGAGACTAAATTTGTGATGTTGCTTCAGAAACGTTTCATTAATAAGAGCTATGTCGATTGCAAAATCGTGTAAAAAACGCTCAAATTGAGCAATTGCTGAATTGGTAGATATGCCTTGAGCATTCCAGTGCATACCATTAATACATTTTAAATTATTGGGGTTAGATAACATGACGAAGCATTTTACCTAGCACCCTCATTTTGTCGTATTTATATTTGCATTTTTGGAGATCATCTAATGCTTGGAAATAAATATCAAATAACCGCTCATTAGGTAAATCATCACAATCACCTATAGGACCATCTTCAAAAGTTACATCAGCGTATCTGTCTCTACCTTTGGAACATATTCTCTATTAACATCTGAGTACCTAATTCTATTTATTGTAGGTGTAGTATTAGCATTTCTTAAAGTAGTTGGGCTGCTGTCATGAACACTTTGAATATTCGCAGAGTACATGTGTAAATCGGGAACAATCGGTCTTCGGTGTAGTCGACTTGTTCTATCTGAGATACGGATCTCTAAATATTCTTTCCGGCACGGACATCTTTGGTCGTCAGCTCTGATTTATTTTTTTGAGGTTTCTTGCAGAGCAATTAAAACATTTGAAAACCACTGGAGTATTTGTAGTATTGTTATTTATGGTACATTCAGAAATTCATGATCACCAGCGCAAACTGTACAAACTGGCAGACGGTACGTAGAACATTTGGAGCATAATGTCGGGCCCTTATTGCCTATATGAGGATTCCTCCAATGTACAGCTATGCCATAAAAAAATCGTATTTTTATAATATCACGTTTAGCAATATGTAACTTATCAAATTCAATCATGTAGAGGGCATCATCAATGTTGGATCTTTTTTAACACTTGTTGGTACTATATTAAACGTGTTTTTAAATACTTCAGTAATAGTAGTAATACTTAACTTAGGAAGGCCAAACAACATTATTTTAAATTTCTTTTCGTCTTTGAGTTGATGAGTATAGAATTTTAGCTTGGCTTCTTTAAATTTTTTTAAAGCTTGTGTGTATTGCATCATATTATCTGATATAACTTTGGTTCCAATGGACATTCTTTTGTATTTATAACTTCGACCAATAAGCTCTAACACAGTTGTAAAACTATGTAATGTGCCAATCACTTAAGGTGGAATCCTCTCCTTGATTTCTCTTTGTTGTTCCTCTTCTAGTGAGTAGGAATCATCATATTTTTCATCATCTAATAGTGAAAATTGGTTATTATTAGCATTTGGCGCTTTCTGTTTCTTGAATTTTGGGGTATTACCCCAAGATACTCTTCTTTCCTTAGAATTCATTTAATCAGTCACACAATTTTACACAATGTAGAATGTGTGTAAAAGATAACAACAATAATTGTTTGTTTAATATCAAGAGTACAGTTGCAAAAAGAAAAAAAAAACTATAAACAACAATGGTTAGTGAATAGCAAATCGACCGTCAGCAACGAAGGTAAGCTAAAGACTGTAATAGATATATATCTGATGTTTTTAATGAAACGAACAGCAGATTCATAACTTCACTATTTTTTTTAAAAATCAAAAAAACACAATACCTTAAAAAAATAAACTAAAACTAATTCTGCTTCTTACATATTCTTTTCTTCAATTTCACTTTTGATTCTGAATTAGCGTTTCTCTTTTCATTGCTACATCTACCAATTTCTCATCTTTATTTTTTTTTTAAGCAAAATTTGTTTTGGTTGTGGTGCTACATCGTCGGTTTTTTTGATGTTAGAAACTAAGACCCAGTTTTTGAGATATCAGTTAAACCTAGTTTTGTTAAACCCAGAATTTATTCATCAATTCTTTTATGAATTTGGACATGTCTGAAAGAACTAATTCTCGGTTTAACTAAACTAGGTTTAACTGACATCTCAAAAACTGGGCCTAAGTCTCGCATATTTTTAAACAGATAAAACTGTCTTTCCAAAGATAAACCCTGTGGAGTTATATTTGGCATTAAATCATTTACAGGTTGTAATACGAGTTCAAACCTAGTTGTTTCATCGCTGTCTGTAAACTGTTTCGCTACAATAGCTTCCGAAGAAATAACGAAATGATGAAACTTCGTGGTTCCAAGCATTGGTTTGTAAAATTTTTTTAAATAGCTAACCCAATCACTAAAAGTTTGACTTGTTTCAACTAAAAAGTAGATAAAAAATTTAACCGTAGTTAGCATTTTGTTACATGCTTTGTATTTCGATCCCAAGTATTTTATTGATGAATTTTAAGACATGAAAGTCTTAAGTTCGACTATTACAGTGGGTTGAATGATAATCAAAATGAGGATAAATTCAGAGAAGCCGTATTTAAAAAAAATATTTTTTTACAAGCTATTATTAATACATTAAAAACTACCATTTGAAAAAAAAATTATTTAAAAAATTTTTTTGAACTTGTTAAGCGCTTTTTTTCGGTAAAGTTACATTAGTTCACAATTTTTGATAATACTTTGGATTCTAAAGGGAAAAATTAATGAATCATTTTGCAAACTATAGTGTACTTAACGTTAAGCGCTTTTTTTCGGAAAAAATTACAGTGGTTCACAATTTTTAATAATACTTTGGATTCTAAAGGGATAAATTAATGAATCATTTTGCAAACTATAGTGTACTTAATGCTCTCTTAAAAAAAAAAAGGAAAAAAATATGTTTTATATTATAATAAATTTAATATCAGGTAATAAAATTTTTATTAATTTTTTTTAATTATGCTCCATATCAGCAAAATTTTCATTATTGTAATCACCATTACATCACACTCATCAAAATCATTATCACTTTCGTAGTCATCATCTTCATATTCATCATCATTAACCTCTTCTTCACCTGTTGTGTTTTGCAAAATTATTAAATCCTGTGCCATCTGTGGTATATGGTGCATTTTTTTCTTATAACTTTTACGTTTTGCGGTATGTAATGGATCTGATCTAAATAGAAATCTATTAAATATGTCTTAATTCGACTTCTCTCTCTGTTTCGAGCTTCTTGAGTTTTCTCAGATAGGTGGCCAATTGGCAATAATGCATGTGATACTATTTCTGGCTCGTGAATAAAGAATTTATGTAATGTGGAAGGCATACAAAACTACGGGTAGAGCTTAACGAAAAATCTGGCATGTTGTGAGTGTAGTTTATAAACTTTTCAACTTGAATCTCTTGTCCACATTATACAACAATAAGTATCACATGTATTTGTTCTACCAAATAAATTCTTTGCCCATTGTTAGAGTTTCCAAAGCCTGGCTTCTGTTGGTCAACGATCAATAGCAGGACATCACTGAGTAGGACTTTGATTGTATTTTTATAATTTCTGTTTGGGATTTTACGTTAGAGTAGACTGAAAAAATATATTAAGTATGTGGAACTAAAAAAATTTTATTCCACAATTTGTAATATTGAGATTTCTTGTCTTCTTCAATTTGTAGAATAAAGTAATAGTAGTGATTTTTATTAAATATATTGCTTTTAGAAATATAATGCATTTTTCGCAAACCGGAAACTTTTATTGCAATTTAAAGCGTTTTGTACACTTTGTCTTATCATTGTACTTTTAAAATTGTCGTCCCACTCTAATATACATGATCATAAGTTTTTCATATATTAGGTTACATATTTACAACAGGTATACGCAAAATGTTCTTTTGCAATCCACAACCTGAAATCCCATTGTTATTTACTACGGAAACAGATTTACCCGATCTCACCCGATAACACTTGGAAACTCTATTTATTTCAAAAATAAAATTTTTTGGGATAATATTAAAAAAAAAAAAAAAATATTAAAAATATTTTTACAACATTTTTCTAAAAAAAATATCAACAAGAGTCCAATATATAAAGTTTAAGCTTCCATTTAAAAAAGTTTAGATTTTAGAATAAATAACCAAAAAATTATACTTGAAATTCGTAGTTTTTTACTTTTACCACTTTGCACTTAATTAGCGAAAAGTATTGAACTTTGATTTTCGATGTAAATGTTTCTGCACATAATAGTGGAATATCGTTGATTTTTCCAGAGAATTTTTAACAGTTGGTTCTAAGTTTTTTTGTAATGTTCTGCAGTATGTTGCATTACCCAAAGCTGCTGTTCTATGTCTGATATATAATTCCGATAAAGAGTGAATAAAGTTGAAGGGGGAAATAAACTTTTTATAACTTTTTATAAATAAACTTTTTACTAAGATGTTACATTTCCATAAACAAACATTTTATTTTAATGAAATATCTTTTTTTCCTTTTTCTTTGGAACTTCTTTGGGATAGAAGTGGGAAATTTGAAATGAGCCTAATTGGGAGTTAATAAAAAGAAATTGGGAGGGCTTGGGATTAATAATCACTTACATCTTTATTTAAACTTCAGCTTCGTAAATATTCAGCCCAATTACGAATATTCTCACGGAAAATACTTTTCTCGAGAAAAAAAAATCCTCCTATTATAAATTCCGCGTGAACAAAAAATAATTAGTGGCATCATCGAATTTCGAAGCCAGTTGTTTTGCTTATTGACAATTAATTTTCTATTTTTTTGTGTGTGCAGACGAAAATAAATTTATTTTAAAGAAAAATTAAATAAAAAAAATTAATAGCATAGCTATGATGCGAACACTTGTTGAGGAAATTGGTGTAGAATAACAACAACGAAATAGCTAAAGAATTGCTAGAAGTCAATTGCGGGCTGAATCTATGGAAAACGCAATCAATGCCTGAATTGTCTTTCATTAAAGTTAACAAAAGTTGAAGTTGGACTTTATTTGTGATCTTCAACCTACAAGAACAATAAAATATCAATTTTTTTATTTAACTTTTGTTTTATCAAAATACTTATTTCATTTTATATAAGCTCCCGTCTGTTTTGCAAGGGAAATTTTTTGAGGGAAAAAACCAAATTCAAGTGCATTGAGAATAGCTACTTTTTTCCCATCGAATTTTTTTTTTCCGAAGGAATTTTTATTGATAATAGCGGAAAAGGGAGAAGTGAGATATTTCATGCGGAATTTTTGTTTAGAATTGGGCTGATTAAGTCCAAGACAAATTTGAGTTTTGTAATCAATAATTCACGATGAGGTTAAAGTTGAAGATGCGATGAAAGTTGATGAGTCCAAGATGAATTCGAGTTTTGTAATCAATAATTCAAATTGAGTTTCAAGTTGAAGATGAGGTTAGAGTTGATGATTAATTCAAGATGAGGTTAAAGTTGATGATTAATTCCCGATGAGGTTAAAGTTGTTTAATTCAAGATGAGGTTAAAGTTGAGGATGATATGAAAGGTGCTGAGCTGGGGTTAAAGTTGATGCTGAGGTTAAAGTTGATGATTAATTAAAAAAATCTTTACCGGTGGCTTTTTACAATGCAAAAATGGAGCTCATTTATATAAAAAAAATAAATAGGGATTTCTAATCTTGTACAATTTAGTGTATAAAAGGCTACTGCTTGTTAACAAATTCAAAGTATTGTAAATGGTAATATCATATTAGTTAATATAAAATATATAAAATTCAAGTTTATAATAATGATATTTAATAATATTAGACAAATTTTAATATTCATGAGAACAATAAGTAGCAATAGTATTAATAATGGTGAAGATCGTGAAAATTCTGCCGCCCCTTGGTCTGTAAGACCAACAAAATAAAACATTTAGAGGCTTTTTGTCAGCTTCGTTAACGCCCGTAATGCTCCGCGCAGAATGCATCGAGGACTGGAAGGTGTGTTGGTGGTTGTACGAGTGGTGGCGGATGGTTGGCGATGGTAGGGTCGAGAGGACCTTTGTTGACGAGAGGATCCCCGTTGTTGGTTTTGCCCACGTCGTGATTGTGATGAGGACTGCGGTTGTGATGATCGTTGTGGTTGTGATGATTGCTGCTGTACTGAACAGCGACGTGGCCCTTGAACTTGTGACAGTTGCCTGGCTTTGTGTCGGCGGCGAGTTTGTGGTTGTGGCTGCTGCAAATTTAGTCGCTTTCCACTATGCAACAGCGTATGGTGCGCCCATCCACAAATTTGGCAAACGTCAGCCAAAATGCAATCTGTGCTTCTATGCGATCTAGCAAACAGTTATTGCAGTACCCGTGCTGGCGTACAACTCGACGGCGACCTTCAGAGCTCATCACTAAAAATTTGTTTGCAGTACCGCAATGAGTGGTAGCATTGGTGTATTGCTGGGTTTCTTGGGGTCCTGTGGGATAAAACAATATTAATATGTGGCAAAAACTGAATTTGTGAAAAAATTATCAAAATTGTGCATTGGGTAGTGTAATTGTGAAAAAGAGTGATATGTGTGTTGATAACAATTGTCGTTGCGAGAGTTAGACGTGTTTTTGTTCACTCCGACAATAAAGTTAATAAAGTTAATCTTTTCTAGGTTTAACAAGTGCTTAAAAAAAACAAAAGAAAACAAAATTTAAAGGAATAAAACCCCGCGCTTTGGCGCTTAAAAAAATTTAAACAACCGTAGTTTTGTTTGAAATTGTCTTTTATTTAGTTTCTCGATACAACAGAAAAACACAAAACATAAACATTAACGCACAAAAAAAAATATAATTTCTTTTTGTTTCTTGCTTGCACCTCTGGTGTTTAACTCTTAAAAAGTGAAGGAAAAGTAATGAGTGCTTCTTACTCACAATCAAATGAGAGAAGGCTTAGTAGTGTTAGTGGTCATAATGCTTACATTATTTTAAGCTCTGAGAATAACTCAAATGTTTTAAGTTTACACGACCCCGAATATAATATTATAATATTATTTAACGGCGAAAACTAAAACCAATACTAGAGCGCGCTCATGTTCTCCTAATCTCCAGATGGAGAAAAATAAACAAAAGTCAGTGAAGAAAACAACAACAGCACTTGATTCGGTTCGTGCAATATTGATATTAACACTTCTGTCACCATAAATGGTGATTATACCCGGTCATCGAAGGGAATTTCTCCAAAACAAACTCGGAAAAAGATAAATACCCCGAAAGCATCTGTACAAACCGGATTGGACAGATACATCACCGTGATGAAAAGGCAACGCAGCCCCAAATCTGCTAAAATTGCCTCATCATCGAAGCATATAAAGGACGATGATGCTATTGAAACCCAAAATCGTTTTTCCCTTTTGGACGAGGTAAATGGTGATGAACCGACAAAGGTAAACCCTCTAAGCCCAATATACTTACGGGAACAAAATTCCAATAATTTAGTGAAAAATTTGGTGGAATTAACTAGGGAAAACTCATTTTACGTTATCCCCATAGAAAGGGTAATATATGAGACAAAAATGCAGGTCCATCACGAGAATAGCTACCCTAAAATTATATCTTCATTCGAAAAGTAGGGTAAAAATTGTTACACCTATCAATTGAAGAGCGGCAAGGGCCTTCAAGTCGTTATAAAGAGTATAGATTCGTGTGTCGACCCGCTCGAATTGAAAAGTGAACTCGAAAAATAGGATTAAAGGTTAAAGTTGTAGTAAATATCAGAAACCGCGAACACATGCCACAACCTCTTTTCCGCGTAGAGTTAGAACCCGGGGATATAACATTAAGGAAAAATGAAGTGCACCCAGTCTTTAATTTGAGATATATCCTGCATAGAAAAATTACCGTGGAACAGCCCCATAAAAGAACAGGGCCGGTTCAGTTCCTAAACTGCCAGGAGTTCGGGCATACTGCCAGCTACCACCAGTATGTGTTGTTTGTGGTGAGTTGCATATTACGAGGCAGTGTGACAAACCAAAAACAGATGATAAGGTAAAAAAGTGTAGCAACTGTGGTAAAAACCACACCGCAAATTACAAGGGCTGCCCAGTTTACTCTGCGATATATAAAAATATGAAAACAAAGAAACATGCTTCACCCATATCAAAAACAATTTAACCGCAATCATCAAATATTAACACAGCTGCTCTTAGAAATTATCCAATTAATACAGACCATCCGCAAAATATTCAATCATATGCTAATGTTGTACGCTCACACCCCGCTGTAACAAATTTAGAATGCGATCCCCTGAATAAAAATCAAAGAAAGCTTGAGTCGACCCTCGGTACTCTTGTTCAAACGATAAATAGATTCACGAACGCTATGAACAACATGATGCAAGAGATGATCAAAATGCAATCCATGATATTGCAAGCTATGCTAAGGTAACCATGAACTGTTTAAAATTATGTTTCTGGAACGCAAACGGCTTAATATTTTGATATTTTACTTGTCTCTGAAATTCACTTGACTCGTAGGAGTCTCTTTTCACTGGACGGATACACCTTGTATGATACTAAGGATCCAAGGATAGATCATGTGGTGGCTCAGCTATCCTAATAAAATTCAGATTAAAACATTATTTAATGTGTGATCATTGTGAAAACTGCCTTCAAGCTACTACTATTTGCAAGGTTTTCTATATCAGAAAATCAATATAAAAGTTTTTTTAGGCCCTCGTTTCATAGCTGCTGGCGATTTTAATGCCTAGCATACATTCAGGGGGTCACGGCTTATTTCCCCGGAGGGTCGTGTTTTGTTAAACACAATTTCTAAAATGGGTATGGATGTGGTCTCAAGCGGAGAACCAACGTACTGGCCAACAGATAGGCAAAAAATACCCGATTTGATCGATTTCGGATTAACGAAGGACATCGCAAAAGAAGTTGTGCATGTAGAATCTTCATTGGAACTCTCGTCTGACCACACACCCGTTACTGTTACTATTTCGAACCCCCAAAAAATTGTGTCGCCAGCTGGTGATTTAACGCTTTCAAGTAATATTGATTGGCTAAAATACATAGAGTTTCTTAGTACCCATTGCACACAAAGCTTTCCGCTAAGAACACCAGATGATATTGACCTCGCGATTGTTAACTTCGAACAAAATCTCAAACTAGCTGCTCAACTTGCTACTAAACCTCCTCGTCACACCAGGCCATATATAACTACTTCTGTAGATGCTGAAAGGCTATTAGGCGAAAAAAAGAAGAATTCGAAGAGAGTGGTAACTGCACAGATCTCCTCAACTTAAGCAGCAATTGAAAGAACGCACGAAAAACCTACGGAAACTGCTTGAAACACAAAGAAACGCTAAATTGAATAGTTATCTTGAAAAACTGGATCCAACAGAAAAAACTGATTACTCTATTTGGCGTGCTACAAAAAATCTTAAAAACCTGTTGTATGTAAGCCTCCTCTAAGAAAGGAAAGTGGAGGATAGAGCAAAATCTAGTATATACGAGATTTCCGGCATAATCTGGCTCATTTTTACTAGATTTCCCATACAAAACAAAATCGAGCTCGTTCCTAAATTTTAGCAAAATCTCACAAAAACTTGTCAAACTTGGGCTCTACCAAGTGATACTACTATGTTTCTTTAATATTGTAGTAGAAAATTACAACGCAGTGACTGAAAAATTGACATTTAGAAACAAAAGCAAACAAGTTGAATAAAAAGGAAATCAAATATTAATTATTAATAAAAATGACGAATCTATAATAAAAAAAATTTTTTGTAATTGAAAAGTTATAATTTTTTATACTTATATGTGCCCATTCTAATCTGCTTTTTAATAATCCGCACCTTAAATACAAAACAGTCACAACTCAAAATTTTCAAATTTTCGGGAGTGGCAAAAAACGGTTTATGTAAGAATGATTGTATTATTTAAAAAAATGTAGTTTCATTATGAAAAATTTCCATTTTGGGGTAAGTTTTACTATACTTATTTTTAAATTTATATTGTGTTTGTGGAAATAAAATATAATTTTGATTTATGACTCTCTGAGTGAAATTTTTCATTTGACTAGTGATATTATCTCAAGTTGTGCCCCAGATATAACGGCATTTTTCCTGTTAAAGAAAATAGTTATGAGAAATAAATTTTTGCAGTAGTTAGAAATGTGTACTGTTAATTAATTTATTGAAAAACCTCATATTTGGAAAATTTTGAGTTGTGACTCTTTTGTATTTAAGGTGCGAATTGTAGAAAATGCATCTGTTTTTATGGTTCAAACAATACATTTAACAATTCCTAATTTTTTTTTTTCGCAAAATTTCTATCTCAGCTTGTATTTTTTTCATTCTTAATGCATAAGATAATAATAAATTCTGTTCCTTTTTAGAATTTTCCATATTCATATTGTTTTGTTTATATTTGGTATTTCTAGTTTATTTGTTTTATTTTAATCAGCTGTTTATTGTTACGGAAACAAAATCTCACAAAATGTCAAAAACGTTAGATGTAAACGGTATAGATTTTGAAATAGATTTCAACTAAAATCTACTAGATTTTCCTTAGATGTAAACGCACTATAAGAGAGGAAAGATTTGTGAGCCCTCCACAGACAATTCATGCTGGTGTACCACAAGGTAGTATCTTGCGCCCGCTCCTGTACTTCCTTTACATATCAGACATGTCAACAAATGAAAACACACCTACGTCGACTTTTACGGATGATACTGTAATTTTAAGCGTACACGAAAACCCCTCAACAGCATCTCTATTTTTACAGAGCCATAATGAACTGCTGGAAGATTGGTTAGATATGTGGATGATTAAAGTAAATAAACAAAAGACGCTAAATTGACACGTATAAAATTGAAATTAGTCCAATTCACGTGGCTAATTGGCAGGAACTCAAAGTTAATTCTTGATTGTAAACTCTTGATTTATAACTCGATTTTCAAACCCATTTTGTGCTATGGTATACAGTTATGGGGAACAGCCTCAGCTTCAAACACAGAAAGAATACAAAGATGCCAAAACAAGATTTTGAGAATGATTACAGGCGCACCATGGTACGTGAGAAACTCACATTTGCACAGAGACTTAAATGTTTCTCTAGTAAAGTACGAAATTACTAGATATAATGCAAACTATTTGGAAAAGCTAGAGTCTCACCCGAATCATCTAGCACCTAACTTAATCAACAATCGTATCCACCAACTCTTAAAAAGGAGGGAGACTGCTGATCTCATTGGATGGAAAATGGATTGATACAATTTTTTTTTTATCATTAGATTACATATGTATATAGAATAAATGAAATTTTGTACAATTTTTTTTTATCATTCGATTACATATGTATAAGAATAAATGAAATTTTGTCTGGCACTGACTGGATTTAATATTTAAGTTTTAGTTTTAAGATTTGAATAACTTATTGTTAGTTCACAAATCTATGTGAAGATACAATAAATAAAGATGATTACAAAAAAAATAAAAAATTGTCAGTTTTTGATATTTTGGAATTATCCTAGTTCAGGACCTGCCGGACGTGATTACCAACAAAATGCCACCCGCCGAATTACTATGCGACATCTGGTTCTTAAGAAAAACGGCACCCCGTTTGCCTTCTCATTTTTGCGTACCCCATTTCATCGCTCTGGGAGGGGAGGATAAAAAAAAATAGAAACATGAACAAGCAAGCAAATTACGTCTACTTTTACGTAAAAAAACCCAAAGTTGATAAACTGATTGATAAAAAAATTTATGTAAGTCTGGCACTTAAGACCATTGAAAGAAAATGGGATATATTGAAAAAATTTACGAAAATACCTAAGGATATATTTATGGACCTACTGACGTTCTGTATAAAAAAAATAGATATGTTAAATACGGAGATAAAATCTACGAGCAAAATAAAGGAATGCCTAAGGGATCTCCAGCATCTCCGGTTATTGCAGACAAAGTTATGAAGGAACTACTTAACGTGATGGAGAAAAATTAGATTATAAACCTAGAATACTTACAAAATATGTAGATAATTTATTTGCAATAGTAAAAATAACTAATATCAACGAAACCCTCAAAACATTAAATAACTTCAACAGAAAAATTCAATTCACTATGGAAATTGAAAAAGAGAACATGTTACCCTATTTATATTGTAATATGTTAAGACAAGGAAACCTGCTTTAAGTAGATTGGTATCAAAAACCAATCGCTTCAGGGAGATTGATTAGTTTTTACTCTAAACACCCAAGAAGAACGATTATCAACACGGCTGTTAGTTTCATCAATAGAGTGTTAAAAATTAGTGATGAAGAATTTCATATAAGAAACATGGACAAAATACGAAATATATTAAAGAAGAATGACTTTCCTGTTAAAACCATTAACGATTTAATAAGATACGCAAAAAACAAAAAGAAAAATGTAGAATCGATAATAATAGAAACATCACCGAATATATATATCAATGACGTATATACCACGCTTATCGGAAAGGCTCAAGAATACTAATATTTTTAATAAGGAAAAATTTGAATTAGCATTTAAGACAGACAATACACTTAAAAAATTATTTAGTAGAACCAAATCCAAATTGGCAAATTGTGATAATCTGACTTAGTTTATAAAATTAGTTGTAATGGAGACGAGTCCAATATATTCCCGAAGGTTTATGTTGGCACGACTAAAACGAAACTGAAATCCAGACTGGCATCTCATAAATTAGATCAAAAAGCAATTAACAAACCAGTTTTACAAAACACAGCATTAGCAGCCCACTGTACGTTGACTGGTCATAGACCTAATTTCGAAAATATTGACATATTAGTAGAAGAGAAAAATTTGAAAAAGGGATATACTCTAGAGATGCTACACATTATTAATATACCAATGGAGAAGGGGTAAATTACTCGTATAAAACAAACACAGACAAATGCGCGCAAATTTATAGGCATACAATAGACAAATATAGATCAAAACAAAAAAGTAGGTGACAACAACTCGTATGATTAGTTTAATCACAGGTTATTAGTTATTTTAAAATGTATGTAAATATTGTGAATTTTTGTTGTTTTTTAAAATGTTTTTAAATGTTTTGTAATTATTAATTTTGTAACTAATATGTGTTTATAATTTGTTTTTTATACGATTTATAATGGATCCCCTTATTATGGTCGAAGATTTCGATCGAAATATTGGACATAATAATAAAAATAAAAATTATTAATACAAATTAAATAAATTTACATCTTATTTTATTATAAATTTTATGACCTCAAGCCGGAAAAATTCAATTTACTTCACAATAAAAAGGTCAACTATACCCGAAGTTAATAAAAAATTTTTCTCTAATACTTTGGGTATGGAAATCCAATCTATTGTTTAAAAATGGATATGACCATTGGAAGATGACACAAAACCTTAATGCATTTATTATAAAACTTCTAACCACCAGAACGCGATGAAACCTTTCAACGACGTTCAGCTAACACAAACTGAAAATTCATTTGAAAATACATCATGCCCGTTTAATTCACATATACCAGTACCAATGTTAGATGATTAGCCTGTATTTTATTGTATAATTTATTATTATTAGTATAACCCTGTATTATATTTATACTAGCAGATTCCAGCCCTCGAAATTCGAGTGCAAATTCTAGGAAATTTTATTTTTTCATTAAATAACAACCCTAAAGGTATGCTAATCAATTATAGCCAATTCACAAATCAACACAAAAAACAAACTCGTTTTTATACAAACACATAACAAATTTAATAAACACACACATAGATAGCATTGTATAATTTTGTGTATGTTTTATTAGCAACTTTAAATGCAATTTACTCAAAATGAAGGAAAAAATTTAAAGTTCTGTAAGTCTGCAAAATGGCTAAAAAGAAATACCTTTCAAATAATATACGTTTGGTCAAAATCGGTATAAAACGGTAGAACAAAAAATCGATCACAAGAAATCGCCTAGCCTATTAATATTATAGATATTAACAGTTATTGTATTCTGCTTAAAATTATGTATTTGTCATACCTGCTTTATCCATAATATGTTGTCCCTTTTTATCCTCCTACTTTTATAGTCTCATTACTTTATATTTAAATTCTTTGAGGATCATTAATTTGAAATAAAGAGTCAAGTTTAAAGTTTGTGCTTTGCCCTCATACAAGAAGGTTGTTTATTTTATTGAAGCTGCTACAATTTGAACCCACATACATAAATTAATTATGTTGTTATAAAATTATTTTAATATAATATGTTTTATTTAAGGAACTGATGTTTCCATAGACTAACATTTAGGAGTTGAGTGCGCTATTATAGCAAGACAAACCAAATTTTGTTACAACCTTTTTGGGTCTTATAGATTTAAATGGAGGTAAAGCTAACGATCTTTTCGGTATTTGATTTGGATATTAAAAAAACTAGTAGCTATAACTACGGTCATAGCATCTGTCTCATGATAAGTGTCAGTAACGGTAAGAATATCATTTAGAAAATCTTGTGTTGATACGACGCGTTAGGCATTCACTGTAATTAGCCGTAAGAGTCGCACTGTGACTGATATTTTGATTTCATTGGCCAAAAGTCTAATTTTTTTGTCACCGATTTTTTAAATTTTAGAGCCATTTTGTAGCTTATATATCCAGATTAGGGTAGCCAAAAAATTAGGTTAAGCTATTGCTAATTGTGGGCGTGGCATGCCGTCAAACTCAACTGTTTTTTTTTATCTCAGGAAAAGGTGATTTTTTTGTTTTGTTTATCAATAATAAATGGTTACTACTCGCAAGTTATCATCGATAATGACGTGAGGTCGTTTTTACATGGTTTAAATTTAAGTGGTCACAGCTCTACCGTTTAATATTAGGGGCGTTATGAAATATTTATCAAACTACTATATTTTTGTCAAATTTCAACTTTAGTGGAATAGAACTTCTAGGAGAAAGTGTCCTCTTTAACCCTATATCTACTTTTGCACCCGTGACGACCCGTGGGTAGAACAATTTTTTCATTTTAATGAAATTACTCAAATAAATATCAAATTACGGTAATTTACAATGGTGCGCTGAATTTGTGCTTTAGATATTTTATAGCTTATAATAGTCATTATTTGTTCTATTACCATTAATGATATCTGCTTACAACCCTTTTGATTTATTTGTAAGTAAGAATGTCAATACATAGAGGATGTAATTCATTTGTAACCTGGTTTTTTTTTATTATTATCATACCTTTTTTATACCTTTTTATTTTACCTAACAATGCACTATTACAAGTATTAAAGAAAACACACATAGGTATTTCATTTGAATAGTGGGTTTTCTGTATATAATATTAGGTAGTAATGCACTAATGTCATTTTCTTACCTTTTTATTTTACCTATAAACATAGTATGATGGCTTATGAGAAGGCTTATATGAAAGTGACATTTGAATAGAAACTCAATTGCTATAATATATTTCAGCAAAAGCAGTCGCAAGTAAAAATATTCAGAAAAATATGGAGAGCTTCAGTTACAAAGAATTGGCCGAAGAGTATTTTAGAAACCAAAACCAAGAATAAAATAAAATCAAACTTAGTTAGGTATATTACTCAGTATATGCTAAAAATTTAAAAACCGTTGTCTTGAGTTACAAAAATTTTTTTTTATAGATATTCCACTCGCATCCCACAAAGCGACCAAAAAGCTCTTAAAGGAAAAACCTAAGCTTTCTTTGGAGCAAAAAAAAAAATCCTTTAAAAAAAAGTCGAAAAAAATTTTTGATTTTGCAAAGAAAAGTCAAAAAAAATTTTTTATTTTTAAAATTTTTTTTTCGAAAGACTGAAGAAATAGCTATCTAAACTATTTGGGACAAATTTTGCTAAGGATAATAGGTAAAAAGTTACATGGTTGAGAAAAAACACCTGTTTGGTCAAAATATCAAATTTTTACCCCTCTAATGGCCATTATTACAACTTGCCGTTAGTTAAAGGCAGGATTTTGTCGGACCGATAAATGGCTTTACATTATAAAACCTTTATTTATTACTTTTTTATCCATTAAGTATTATTATTATTAATAGTAATAACAATAAAAAACTAAAGTTGTAATAATACAAAGCTATTTATCGGGCAGACAAAATCCTGCCTTTAACTAACGGCAAGTTGTAATAATGGCCCTAACTCAGATAGTGCTGGACAGATCTTATTAAAAAATTGTGTCTAAACTACTATACAATAGGACTAACCTTGGTGCAAATTTCATCCCGATCGGAAGACATCGGTTTCAAAAGTTGGATCATTTGACATGAAACGTCCCATATATATATTAATACAACTGACAAAATATTCTGCGTCTTTCCGTCGATGATATGGGTTATCGTCGGCAATACTAGTCGTCTGGTCGTCGACGGTGACAGCTTCGGCACTATTGATGGTTCGGTAGGCTACGGTAATAGCTTCGGCAGTATTGGTGGCTACGTAGGCGACGCACATACGGGTATTTTGATTATCTACGCGACCAAAATTATTTTTTGTGAGAAACCTATTCTGGAGGATAAAATTGGAAGAAAAAATACGGTTATTAAATTTATAAAGACGTTTGATTGAAAAAAAAAACCCAAAACACATTTTAAAAACTAATGGTCATCTTCGTCACTCTCTGACGATTTGCACGAACATTGTGCTTCGCTGGCATAAGCACAGCAATTGCTTCAGGTAAGAACGAGTTTATTATTCTTCTTTTTACTTTCCTCATGCTACTTATAAGAGGGTCTGACGGTAAAAAAAACGCCTATCAAAAATGGTGTCTCTGTTGCAACCTTTCCTAGAGAATTTTCGGGCGAATTTTCATCGAATTTAATCGGTTCAATTGAATGTACGCTTGAAATCGTCTCTTGTATGACTTTTAATCGGTATATTAGGTCATAACTAATTCCTGTTATGTCTGAAGCCAATTTTGGGTCCTCAAAAAATCTTCTTCTGGGATTACCGTCATTGGTATTACCAAAATATGTCTGCAATGTCTACTAGTTCACCAGTTTCTTCGCGAAATCTTTTCTGGACCGAGTTTTTTTCCAGTTCAATTTTTTTCTCTGCTTCAGTCTCTCGCTCCCATATTTTTTTACTGGCAACTTGTAAGCCAAATGGAGAATGCTTTCAAGGATTCTAATTCTAGCGTGTAAAACTGAAAGGCCAAACTCCATAGCTTCAGAACTTATTTCGTTTCGAATATTAATTTTATTAAAATCCTTAGATGTTGCCCCACATATATAGCAACGACTCGTGAATTTGGTGCCAGTAGCTGCGTTACAGACTTTGCCATCTCTACCATTGTCATGTTGAGGATATGACTGATTGAGAATTAATCGCTGTGGGGTTTAGTGACATCGCAGACTGTTTTATAAAGTTAATTTCTTCTTCAGTAACATCAGCATCTTCTTTAAAAAAACTAAATCTTACAAAATCGAGGTGAAGATGTTGGGTATTGCCATAAAAGCTTTTCGTCTTCACTACCAAAAACTAATCGTAAAGGGACGAAATAGCTTTGGAATATGTTTCCATCTGAGTCGACATCATTTACAAATTTCTGTTTGAATTGAGATTGATGTGAAACATCACAGCCCCATTTTGAAATAAATTCAAACTATTTCGGTCTTGCTCTTTTACTGTTGTTATTTATAGCCTCTTCTAGGGACATGGATTAACGCTTAACTATATGGTCAATCATCGGCATCAACAAAAATCGACAATGCTTGGCGTACGTGAGCCAGTTTTTTCGCTCTTTAATTTAGAAAAAGCTTAGTTGAACGTGTTGGACTATTAAAGACTCATTTGAGTATTTGAGAATCACCTCGTTTTCCAGCTTTCCGCAATTCCACCTGTGCAGCATGTATGATTACATCTTTTTTGAGAGTACACTGCACTTCTTCAGTTTTTGTCCTCTTATTTCTTTCACTTAATTCGTTAACTAATTTGGATGATCTTCGAGGTTGTGGAGTAACAGGAATCTTAAACGTTCGTTCAAGCCAAGAATAATTGTTTTTCAGAAATACGTCTTCCTTCTTATGGGCTTTTGACCATATCTGCTTAATATTTGACTTAAAGTCTGCGAAATTGCATTTTAAATACCAATTTGGTCTTCTGTATAATTTTCCCCCGAAATTAGTTGATCCTTCAAAAAATTTACTTTATCTGCTAAATCAGACACATCAATCATTCTATTAAACAAATATTTACGGGTCACGATTCATACTCCCGAGGCGCCTTGTGAACCTAAATCAATATATATATATATATTTTAAATACTTTTTACGATTTTATATTGGTAACTAAGATGAAAAATGTTTGCTTCGCGGCAAATTTTTGAATTTTTCAGAACTCTCCGTATCAAACTTTCGATTCTATTTAAAATTATGACAGGATCTGATGTGATAGTACTACTAGATTAAAAAAATATAAAAAAAAATCTCGCTGTAACATGAGGGTACGTTCAAAGTACCTTAACTAAATTTTATTATGATGAAACCAACTGAAAAATGTAATTTAAGTTTACATTCTCACCTATTGCATCAGGATCCATCACACAGGTTTTGATAATATTCGTTAAATAATAAATATTTCACTGCAAACTTAATGTTTTACATGAACAACCGAGAAGATATAAAAACAATTTCATCGATCGTGTTACGAGTAAAGTTTAACGAGTAGTGTGCGTGGGGGAATGAGAAAGGGGTTGGGAATTGTTCAAAAAACCCTACTCTAACAAAGCTAAATTTTTTTTAACGGCCTGCTCTGCCGTGATAATTTGACCGCGTAGAACATCAAAATACCCGCATGTGCGATGGCAATAGCTTCGGCAATATTGGTGGCTCGGTAGGCGGCAGCAATAGTTTCGGCAGCCATGAAGCCGCTGGAGTTGTCAGGACCAGTCAGCCATAAAGACGCTGGATTTACCGGGAGCAGTCAGCCGTGAATCCGCTAGAGTTATCGGGAGCAGTTAGCCGCGAAGCCGCTGAAGTTATCAGGAGCAGTCAGCCGTGAAACCGCTGGAGTTATTGAGAGCAGTCAGCCGTGAAGCCGCTGGATTAAATGTATGACAGCCGGTACCGATAGCCTTTAAAATCGATAGTTTACTTTATAGTAATGTGTCCCCACGCTGTTTCTTATCGAAACTTTACTGGCATACTCAGCCCAGCTTTGTCTTCTTATCCAATTTAATATGTTAACCGAGTGAGAATTAAAATTAGCATTGAATAAAATTAATTTATAATTTTTTGTTCCTCATATATATTCAATTGTTGGCTGGTTGGTTTTATTAATGTTTGATTGCGTGTATATATTTATTTGTTGGGCTGCTTGTGATTGCTTGTGATGATGTGATGTTGATTGTATATTTGTTAACGTGGTTAGACTGCTGGTGATCAGTGTTTAGTTGTGCGTATATATTTGCTGTAGTTAAATGATGTTCAGACTCTGTGCTTTGTATGATAAGCTTGGTTCGGTTGCGTGTTTGGTTTTGTTAATGTTTGGTTGGGTATATATTAACATTACGTTGCTGTGTGATTTGACAAGTTTTGTTCAATGATGTGTGGTTGTGCGTATATGTTGGATATGGTTAAACGATGCACAGTGGTGCCCTTAGAAAAAATGTGGTTGCAAAAAATTACAATTTCATATGCGCTTAGGACATCTTGAATAAACTCATCTTATAAGAAATTGTTCACAGATTACAAATTTGTTACCTTCAATAAAATGAGATTTTTAGTTTAGAAGATATAACCCTTCAAAGTTGACCGATTGTCAGTTTTCAAGAAAACACACAATTTTTTTTTTTGGCAATTTCGTCCGGTTTCAGGTAGAATATAAAAAAAGTAGGTAACTAATCGTATTTTTTTTATTTCTATTGATTTATGTATTTATTTCGTATATTATTGAAAAAAAAAATTACTGCTTTGTGTTTCTCCAGGTAAATCGCTATCTACTTTTTTTCACTATTTTTCAACTTTGATGGAAAATAAAAAAAACTTATAACTTTGTATATCTGCCATAATTTCAAAATATGTTATTTGATTATTCCTTTACCTAACTCAACAAACTGCAGCTGCTCGTAGCTGCTCCTTCGGCTGCTAGAGGTAAAAAAAGTAAAAGACATTGTTCCAGAAATTTAATGGCGTGCCTGGTAAATTCAGGTACAGATACATGACGAATAAATAAACTATTCTTTTAGATTAGCAGGTACGCACTTAAAATAGAAACATAGTCAACCACTCAATCACAGAACAATAATATTGTTACAATATTGACTTATGGTCGAGAAGGAAAAACTCTTGAATGTAGTTACGAGTTCCACCTGACCATGGTTAACGGAAAAGTCGTAAACGAACTGACAAATACAACCTCAACATTGTCATGCCCGATTTGCAAAAAGAACTTCGGAAATTTGAACGATTCTACAAACGAGGAGAGCAATTATGAATATGGAATGGTGTATGGAGTTTTTGCTAAAACTGGCGTATACCCTTCCAGAAAATGACGAACACTTTGATGTAAATGCATTAGATAAGGATAAGCAAAATACCAGAAAGAAACGAATACAGGATACGTTTTCTAAATAAGTTGGGCTAAAAGTAGACTACCCCAGATGCGGATACGGAAACTCAAACAATGGAAACACTTCGCGGAGATTTTTTGAAAATGATGAAGTAGTAACTCGAATCACTGGAATTAACAATCAAATCATTAAAAGATTGGGAACGATCTCGAATGTTTTAAACTGCAAAGAAAAGGTCAATTCTACAAAATATGGAGAATAATCTTCGAAAACTGCATCACTTTTGGCGGAAATGTATCTGTTAATTCGTTCTAATTTTTTTATTTTTTATAACAAGAAAAAAAATCTTTGTAGAATTAAAACTTAAATTGCTTATATTCATATCCCACGGTTTTGTCAGGCAAAGTGTGAGAATTTCTGCGTCTGCAAAATTCATGGCTCAAATAAAATAAATAAACGTTACACGTGCCGATATGGATTAGCAGTCGCAGTTATCAAATTATTATTTGGCTACCAGAGGGAAAATAATGCATATTTTTTTTTTGTTGCTTTGTTTTTTATTTCATTTTATTTACTTTTAATTTTATATGCATACTTGTCGTCTGTAATAATATCTAAATAGCATGAGTTCTTTAATAAAGTACACATTCTTATTTTGTCATTTAACCATCTACATATTTTTCCATTATTCTACGTTATCCTAGTGTACCACTTGGATAACTAGACTCAGCAAAACCAAAATATTATCCCGGTGTACCACTCGGATAATAAAAATCCTTTCTAACAAATAACTTGGTGAAACACCAAGTTATCCTTTTACTTTCTTCAGTAAAGTGTAATACATGTATGTATGTAAACACAATAAAGTGTTTAGCTGAAAAGAATAAACAAAACCTACATACATATATATACACACGTACATCTAACTAAGTGACACAAAATATGGGACAATAAATATCAAGTGGATATTTAGGGTTGGTCAGTGATAATTGTTGACAAATGACTCAGTACGTTTGTTTTGACTGAGAAGGTTATTGTACGAAGCAGTGAAATCGAATAGAGTGATCGATGTATATAGAGCAACTATATTTGATTTCATATGCACACTGTGTGGAATACACATTCCTGTGTATTGTATTCGGTTTGCACTTTAACCAGTACAATTTCACTCTTTTGTTTGAAATTGTACTCATGTATGAATTTATGACTAATTTATGAATAGTGAGAAACCACCCTAGTTTTCATGTTCGCCTAGTACAAATGTACATAGCTAACATTAGAATGTATTGATTAGAGAGATTTAAGAAAATAAATTATGATATGGAGTGATTATTGTAAGTCACTCATTTACTCCGTTGTAAGTATAGTAAGAATTAATAAATTAGATTAAACAATAGAAAATAAAGTGGAGTTCTATTTGATAGTTTAAAAGAAGATGTTCTTTCAGAACAAGTCTAGCCTAAACAGGTCCTAGAACAATAGAAAAGAAATAAAACTTGTTTTAATTTAATAAAGATTTAAACAAGACACATCCTTAAAAAACAACAGTACATGTAACTCACGACGACGTTACCCCACATGTACACTTCAAAAGCAGGACAGACGAGTCTTTGTCTTAACATATTGGCGACCATGACAGAACCGCTCAGCCGCAATCACCAAGCTTTCATCCGTAAGCTACAAGCCTTCAACCGCAAGCAACAAGCGTTCCACCGCAAGCTACAAGCGCCCAGGCGCAATCACCAAGCTTTCAACCTCAAGCTACAAGCGTTCAACAGCAAGCTACAAGCGCTCAGCCGCAATCAACAAGCGTTCAACCGGAAGCTACAAGCATTCAACCGCAAGTTACAAGCGCTCAGCCACAATCGACAAGCGTCAACCACAAGCAGACCAAAGGAGTCAACGAACCCATCATGGCAAAGACAGCAAAGCAACTTCTTCGCCAGCAGAACGAAACTGGGGAATCTATTGCCGCCATAGTCCGAAATTTCACCAAGTACTCAGCCAGTCGGAAAACAGCAACCTATTATCGTTATCGATTTTCCCGTATCAAACCGGCTGTGGTGTTTGTCTGTTAACGTTTTGGTGAAAAATCCTATTCGTTACTTTTAATTTAAAAATGCTGGTAGTTTTTCTTCTTTGAAGTCTTAAAAATGACTATCCCTTTATTAAACCAAATCATATGGTTGAGTAGAATTTACTCAATACTTAATACTAAAAATGTATGTTTATATAAATTAATTTTTTTTAATTAATTATTATTAAAAACCGATTAATTTTCATTTGTAAATAATTAGTTTTTTATTTTAAATAGTTCAATTATTTTTATTCTGAATAGTTATTCTTTTTATTGAAGCCAATTACAAGATTTTATTATTTTTGTTTCTAAAACCAATTACAAGATTTTATTATTTTGTTTCTAAAACCAATTACAAGATTTTATTATTTTTGTATTTAATGCCAATTACAAGATTTTATTATTTTGTATTTAATGTACCTACTATGTAGGCTTGAGTTCTCCACGAAGACTGACTTTACATTTCTTTTTACTATACTAAATATAGGAAAAGAAATGCCGTTCCTCTGCGACAGAGAAACACCACCGAAAAATATTAAAAACAAAAATCATCGATAAATGCCGATCAGCAAAACAGATGGTTGACATAAACAATTCCCAAGTGCATTGCCTTCATTTCACAATAGTGATTGTGAAACCATAAACAATTTCAAGTGCAGCAACCTGAGAACCGTTTATGTTTCATAATTGGGCAAACCATTGGTAACAATAAAATGCCAATGAATGCAAAAGGGATTGGGACAGAAACAAAATAAAAAAAATGCAAATGAGTGCAATACGAGATTGCGACAAAAGAATAAATGTTAAACATAGCAATAAGATATTGCGACATACTCGTGCCCGTTGTGAGTAATTTGATTCGGGCAAAACATTCATAAAATAAATGACGAAATAAAATATTCGTCAAGCTGGGTGGTAACATAATTGTTTTCTTTGCACTTAGAAAATAAGTAAATGGTTAATGAATGATAACACTTTAGATGATTTAACCATAACGGACGGACTGTTTACCATAATTGTCGGTATGTCTTTCACAGTATATGAGACATACCTTAACTACTCCCCCTTTTAATTTTCAGACGTCCCCGTCTGATTGACACTACGGACCACATTGATGAGGTCGATTCTCGCTCTCCGCTTTGTTACAAAGAATATAATAAGGGAGATTGTGAGCGCAAAGAATATGAGTGATGAAACTGAAATTGCAATGTAGTAAGCGTTCTTCACATTAGAATGAAGCTGGGAAATGGTCTCTCTGTTTTCGATATTTAGTTCATGAAGATAAGGTAGAGATAACAAGGGTATGTGATCTGAAAGGTTAACAGCGTGAGCAATTGGGATTTCAGGATTAATGAAATCGATCGTCCTAAGATTTATCAGTTTCGTATTGTTGATAAAGAGTTCATTTTGAAAGGTAATTAGAAAGGTACCTTTTGGGAGATTTTTGTCGACACCTTGATCTGAAATGCTCGCTGGTTGATTATTTATGATGACCATACCATCATCGATGGGATTGATGGTTGGTATACCATGGGCCGAAATGGTGTTGCAATGACCTGTATTTTTGTTGAGTAGGTTTTGAAGACAAAGTTCATCGGTGTTTCTAAGTTGCTGGCAAAAAGAGGAGAAGGCTTTTCTTGTACAATTTTTTAATATAAGGTAGCTATTCATACATTTAGCTACCTGGTTAGATTCAAATGATAAAATTTTGTTATTATGAATTACAGGAAAAATTAATTTTTTATCACATAGTTGCTTAATAATAGGGAACTTAATTAAAAATGTTATACTTTCCATATTTTGCAAAACCTTTAACTTCGAGTTGGCGATAATTTCGCTTGTAATGATATCAAGATCGTTTTCTGAATTCAAAATGAAATTTATTTCCGGGGTATCAAGCAATGTAGGATTTATGATATTGGCTTTGGCTAGGGCTATTGATAATGACAAGCCATCAAGTTCTCTTAAAACTGCTCTGTTCCTACTGTTCAGCAAGTCGTAGACGTTTTCCGAGTCAAGTTCACGTTCCTTTGTTGCGTTGAGAAGTAAGTTGACGGTACGAGTTAAGTTATTGATATGGGCCTGTGTCTCAGTGTTAACTACGATTTGTCTGTTGTTAGCAGAGATTAGTTCGCCCTGCTTGTTGCGCACTTCATTGAAATCGTCGTAATCCGGCGTGCCACCAATAACTTTTAATGCAGTGCCTATTATGTTGAGACTACGTGCATGTCTGTGGTGGACCCATAGTGCGTCCAACATTTTTTCTATTTCGCTAACGTCGGATAGGAGTAATTTTCTCATATTGGACCTAGGGAACACTTGTGAAAGAGTTTTCGTTTCAGCGATTATTGATATGAAATCAGTTAGGTTGGTTACGTGAGCCAGGGTTTTGTAATTTTCAAAAATAGCAACCGGTCCATCTGCGACTGGGATATAGTGAGAGGAGCTGTAGTCGAAAATGGTGGAGTTTAAAGTTGGGATGTTGTTCCACAAAATTAAGATTCTGTAATAAGGAGTAGTATGTTATCTTTGTGGACTATTTTATTGTCAATTTTTAGTGTTGTTCCTAAATCTTCCTGTACTATTCTTTGGTCATAGACTTTTGAAAATTTGTTGCCTAAACGCTTGTTTCTTTTTACGAACACTGTTTCACCAGGGTTGTATGTTTTGGTCATTCTCTTTTCATTGTGAAGTGTAAGGTCGCTTTTCTGTTTATCGATGAGTCTTAGCTGTACTGCTCTCCTAAGGTCCTCTGAGACAGAGTGGATTATGTCTATTGGCCTGACTTTAGTGGTAGAGTGAATTGTCCTGTTATATTTTGCCGTTGCCATAAGTATGGTCTCTAAAGGATCGGCTGTTGGATCGTCAATTTTCAAACACCTAGCGATTTCAGTCAGGGTGCTGTGAAAGCGTTCGACTTGACCATTTGTAGTACTATGCATTGGCGGTGTTATAAAAATATTTGCCTCAAAATGATCTCTTACGAGGACTTTTATGGTGTTAGAAACAAGGGCTTTTTCGTTGTCGCATATTAACGTTTTACTTGTGAAAAAATTCAAAATTTCTATAAGGGCCGGCTTAATATCGATGATAGCCCTAGAAGCTATATTTTTGACTATTGCAAATTTGGAAAATTTATCTACACATGTCAAAAATAGTTTTTTATCTGTGTTGTAGATATCTATGTGTAGTATTTCGCCTGATGAGGAAGGGATGGGTGTTGGACCTATTTCATGCTTTTTTGGGTGTCGACAGTACTTTGCCTGTCTGCATGTTTTACAATTAAGAGCTATTTGTTTTGCTTTTTTTCTGATGTTCGGGAAATAGTAGTCCCGGAGGATTTGTTTAATATTTTCGGCTGGACAGCGGTGAGCTCTAGTGTGTTCATTGAGTAAAATCTCATTCTGGTCATCGACGTTGAAGACATCCGTGACTTGTTTATTTGCATACTTAAACTTAACTGATGGTAAATTTGTTATCAAAACGTGTTGTATTTGTCCTAAAGTGTGAAGATCACAATGAATTCCGTTAACCACTTGGGGGTTCGCTACATCCTTGATTTTATCATGGAGCTCTTCGAGATTTGTGAATGTAATGCAGTGACGTATACGGTCTCTGAAAAGGATTTTTGTTTCCCGTCTAGATTCGATACCTTGAACGATTATGATCTGATTTCTGAAGCAGTTTATTGGGTTCTCGACCGCTGGGATTATTTCGGTAAGTGAGATTTCACTAGCACAAGCTTGCAATGAAGATTGTGATGCTGAATCCGTGACAACATTGAGAAATTGTCTGGAGAGAGCGTCTGCCACAACATTGTCTTTACCAGGTTTATAATGAAACGTAGGTGAGAATTCTTCTACGAAGGCCTTCCAACGTTTAAGCTTTGAATTGGGGTTCCGTTCAGAAATGGCAAAGGTAAGCGGTTGATGGTCAGTGAATATGTTTAACTGGTTTACGCCGTAAAGGTAATGCCTGAGTGTTTTGAGTGCCCATACAATGGCTAGGAGTTCTCTTTCATTAGTGGCATAATTTTCCTCAGTGGCTGAAAGAGTACGTGAGATCATTGTAATGGGGCGTCCCTCTTGTGAAAGGACGGCGCCGATGGCGTGGGAGGAGGCGTCAGTTGTTCAGTCAAAAGGTTTGCTAAAATCGGGATAAAGGAGTAGTATATCTTCTGAAGCAAGAAGTTTTTTTAGCTTGTTAAAAGCCGATAAGGCATCATTGTCTAATGTTATTTTTACGTGTTTTGATTGGCGCGTACCTATATGGCCATTATCACCTCGCAACAGTTTGGTGAGGGGTTTTGCAATGGCTGCGTAGTCTTTTACGAACCGTCTATAATAACCTGCAAGCCCCAGGAACGATCTGAGAGCCCTTAAGGTTCTGGGAGGTTCATAATCGATGATGGCGGCAACCTTATTCGGACAGGTTTTTATGCCGTTTGTGGTGACGACGAATCCTAAAAATTCAACCGAGGTTCTAAAGAATTTAGACTTATCCACTGAGACCCTCATATTTGCTTCATATAGTTTCTGCAATATCCTGTCAATATCATTTATATGACTCTGCTCGCTGTCAGAGAATACAAGGATGTCGTCTATATAGACGTGGCAGGATTTACCGATTTCCTGTCTTAAAACGTCATCGATAGCTCGCTGGAAGATGCTGGGTGCATTTTTTAATCCGAACGGTAGTCGACAGAATTCATATTTACCGTTATTCACGCTAAATGCAGTCTTTTCGCGATCACGCTCGATGAGATTTATCTGATGGAATCCGCTTTTAAGATCCAGTGTAGTGAAGAATTTAGCCCTTCCCAGGTTGGCCAAGATGATAGATGGATCTGGGATGGGGTATTTATCACACACGGTTTTTGAATTTAATTTTGTGTAATCGAATACTAAGCGTTTATTAGGTCTGCCGTGTTCATCGATGCCTTTCTTGTCAACAACCCAAACGGGGCTGTTGTACGGTGACCGTGAAGGTCTGATAATGCCATCTTTTAGAAGTTTGTGAACTTCGCTGTTCACAAATTCGACCATGGACATTGGGTAGGCCTGATACCTAGAGTAGACAGGTTCTTGATCTTTTGTTCTTATTGTAGCTGAGATGTTAGTGTTGAATGGTAGCGCTTCGTCGGGGTTTGCAAAAACATCGTCATTTTCCTGGATCATTTTAAAAAAAGATTCTTCGACATTCGTGGGAATTTTTTGTTCCTTTAGCGAATTTACCAGGTTCAAATTTAAATATTTTAGCTTTATTTGACCACCGTCGAAAAAAATAGTGTCCTTACCCTCGTCTATTATCGCGTTTGACCTTTTTATTAAACTAAAGCCTATTATACCGTCAAAGAGGGGTAGGTTATGTAGTATATAGAATGTTTCGGTAGTGTTAAGGACATTTACAAGGGTACCGTGGTTAATTTCAGTTGATCCGTGAATTGATTTGACCAAAAAGGGTCGGGATAATTGTCTTATGCCCTTAAGTTTTTCAGAATTTTTTATGTAACTTTTAGTGGCACCTGTGTCCACTAGAAGTTTTATAGTATGCCCACCTATTGTTCGTTCAACATAGGGGAGGGCTGATCTTCCCCTAAAAAATTAATGTTGTCATTATATGTGGTATCCTCTAATCCCTCGCATATCTCTTCCGCGTGTTCTTGACATTCTGTATCCCTGTCGATAGGAAGTTGCTCATTCAGGTGATTGATCCTTTTAAATTTCTGTTGTTGAATCTACTCGACTCTGGAGTTCTTTTAGATCCCTGTGGGAAATTATTAGATCTTACTGTCCTCATACTGACATCTGTGTCTAATGCATTATTACGTGGTTGTGGGGCGAAAGCTTGTTGGTTATTTTGAGGGAAATTCTGATATCGAGTGTTTGAGGGGGGTCCAACGTTTCGATTTGAGTTACTTCGATATTGGGGTTGTTGCGGTCTTTGTTGGAAACTACTTGGGTTAAATGGGCTATTAGTGCTATTTCTATGGTTCTGTATGTAAGGGGTTCGTTGGGGTTGCTGTTGTGTAGGGAAGTTTCTGTTCAACCCATTGCTTTAAATCTCAGCAAAATGATACCTGTTATGATTTGTTTCCAGTTCCTGAGCCATTGCTAGGGCTGAAGGTAAGTCAGTAGGTTTGCACGAAAAGAGTGTAGTGCACAGTGGTTTGCGGAGTCCTGAGATAAAGACACGGAGTGCATCTTGACGGTATTTTATATTGAATGACGCTATTAAAGAGGCGTCGTTTTGATGAGACATTAAAACTTTGTTCGCAATTGCCGTTAATTTGCGTTCTACTTCGTCGTAGAACTGAAGTAGAGTCTTTTGGCCTTGTCGCAATGTTGAGAGTTCTTGTTCTAACGTATAGATTGATTTTTTGTCAGAGTATGCGAAGTCCAATCGTTCCACAATAGCATGAAAATTTAGAACTGTGTTGTAGGTGCTAAGCACAGAGTCGGCGTTTCCAATAATTCTATTGCGCAGTATTGCCACCGCTTGGTAGTATTTTGAGCTTCCTGCGAAGGGCTCGAAGAGTTTGTGGGCTGTTACTGCAGCCTGTCGCCAAGAAACGTATTTATTGGCATCACCCCTGAATTCGGGGACCGATTTTACGATATCCAATGTCTCGTCGCATTGAACACCTGCAATGATTTCGATCGGTCTATGTTCGACAACTAGTGTGGCGGGTTCCAAGGCTTCAAGTCTATTATTAAGCTCATTGATGGTTTCTTGGAACTCTTGCCTAGTACGATTTGTGGCTTGAGCAATAGCCGTTTCAAGAAGCGTTCGAACGTTATCAGCGTTCATATTGGTATCTGTTCGAGTGTCGGAAATGGATAGATGTGAGAGCCTAGATAGAAGTTGTTCAGTCTCTAAGAGGGAACTATCGTCTTCTTGCATTTAGCAGGAGTAGCACTTTTAATGGTAACACTATGACCCGTGTAAAAAAAAATATTACTTGGTACAATCAAAAGAAAAGCTTTTGCAATTACAAAGGTGGAAGAGAAAAAAAAAATTTATAAAGACAATGTTTTATTGTCTTTGAATAATTTTATTTTTCCTTTTATTTTAAATTTAGGTTGAAATTTTAGCTTAAAAAAAAAAATTAATAAATCTTTTTTACAATGGACATTTAAGGAAAACATTATACTTTAGCTTAAAAAAATAATTTATAATTAATTTTTTGAAAAAAAAAAAAATTTTAGTTTACGGGAAAAAATTAATATAGTTCTTACAAATTAAGACAAAAGATTTTACTTTAAAAAAAAAAAATTTATAATTAAATTTAGGAGTTTTTCTTTTTTTTTTATTTAGGAGTTAAAACATTAAACAATTTTATGATTTTTAGTTTTAATTTTAACTTACATAGACATAAATACGTTGTTGAATTTCATCTCTCTTTCCCCTTTGTTTTCTGTCAGAAACTGCTTTCGTATTCCTCTTTTGCTGCGTATGTTGGTGATGATTGCACAGGATATTTGATGTTATACTGATGAGTGTCTCTTATTTTCAATTCTGCTAACTCGAACTTGCCAAAAAATTTGTTTTTATTCACAATTGTCACATAAATTGATATATTTTTTCAACTTTTACTGGTGAGTGTTTCTTATTTTCAATTCTGCTAACTCGAACTTGCCAAAAAATTTGTTTTTACTCACAATTGTCACACAAATTGATATATTTTTTCAACTTTTACTGATTTAGGAAAGTTCTTGCTAATTACTTCAATCACTTGTGTTTTTTTTCTTAAGGGGGTTACCGAGTTGGGCGCCAATTAATTTTTTTAATTAATTAAATTAAAAACCGATTAATTTTCATTTGTAAATAATTAGTTTTTTATTTTAAATAGTTCAATTATTTTTATTCTGAATAGTTATTCTTTTTATTGAAGCCAATTACAAGATTTTATTATTTTTGTTTCTAAAACCAATTACAAGATTTTATTATTTTGTTTCTAAAACCAATTACAAGATTTTATTATTTTTGTATTTAATGCCAATTACAAGATTTTATTATTTTGTATTTAATGTACCTACTATGTAGGCTTGAGTTCTCCACGAAGACTGACTTTACATTTCTTTTTACTATACTAAATATAGGAAAAGAAATGCCGTTCCTCTGCGACAGAGAAACACCACCGAAAAATATTAAAAACAAAAATCATCGATAAATGCCGATCAGCAAAACAGATGGTTGACATAAACAATTCCCAAGTGCATTGCCTTCATTTCACAATAGTGATTGTGAAACCATAAACAATTTCAAGTGCAGCAACCTGAGAACCGTTTATGTTTCATAATTGGGCAAACCATTGGTAACAATAAAATGCCAATGAATGCAAAAGGGATTGGAACAGAAACAAAATAAAAAAAATGCAAATGAGTGCAATACGAGATTGCGACAAAAGAATAAATGTTAAACATAGCAATAAGATATTGCGACATACTCGTGCCCGTTGTGAGTAATTTGATTCGGGCAAAACATTCATAAAATAAATGACGAAATAAAATATTCGTCAAGCTGGGTGGTAACATAATTGTTTTCTTTGCACTTAGAAAATAAGTAAATGGTTAATGAATGATAACACTTTAGATGATTTAACCATAACGGACGGACTGTTTACCATAATTGTCGGTATTCTTTCACACATACAAACATACATTTTGTAAACCTGACTCAATCGTCACCACAAACATACGTATTTGTGTACTTGTGAATCATTGATCGGGTCTACACTTGACCCTATGTTCACGAGTACACTACACCCTCGCCGTTTAAGAAAATCATACAATTTTATTTATAAACTTGGATGATTTTTCTAACAATATAACGGTGCATAGTGTAAAATTATTAAATAAGTATAATATTTTTAAATATTTATACATATTGCAAACTAATTAGTTATAGTTTCCGTAAAAATGGTATTTGTACATTTTAATTATTAAATGTCTATTAGTATATAAGTTTTTCCTTGAAAAATAGTTTTCGTTTATATTTTATAATACTTAAATTACTAACATTTTAAAATTATTATCTGTTTACAACAAAAAAAATGGTTGTCATCTAAATATTCTGTATTATACATATATAATTGTATTCCGCTTATACAAAGTTTGTTTATTATAGTCTTAATTTAATATTATAACATTGTCATTTATTTATTTTTATTGTATTTTTTCAATAAGTTCTTTTGATTTGTTGTTAATTCTTATTCCTACATTTACATTCTCAATACCAATGAATTCATATGGACCCCGGTATGGCGATTCATTTTTCTTCCTATTTTCTATTTTTAATAAAACTAATTCTCCTAATTTTAGTTCTAAACTATTTTCATATATATGTGAGTCTTGTACTCTTTTTAATTTTATGTTCTGTATCATATTCCTAGCATTCTCTAATGAATACTTTAATCTTGTCTTCAGTTCATTTGTGTAATTGTTGAAATCATAGATCTTTTCATTGCATTTTTCTATACGATCACCTGGCAAACTTGGTAATTTGCCATAAATCAACTCAAAAGGCGAATAACCCGTATCTACATGAGGTGTAGTATTATAAGCGAATGCATAATATGGAACCCATGAGTAACAATTATCATCAATCACGAATGAAAGAAAGTATTCATTCAAAACCCTGTGGTTCTTTCTACAGTTCCCAGCGTTTCATGATGATATGGTGTTGAGAATCTTTGTTAAATTTTCAAAAATTCACATATATTCTTCATTAACTGATTTGTAAACTCTGTTCCTTTATCAGATTTAATTGCTTTAAACATTCCATATTTTAGTATCACATTCTCAATTAGTGCTTTGGCTATATTTGTGGCCCCTTTTGTCTCCATAGGACAAGCTATCAGATACTTTGTTACTTCACATTGTATGGTTAGAATACATCTGCAATGTTGTGATGGTCTTAAAGGACCTACTGTGTCAATTACGAGTGTGTTGAAACTTTGGTTTGGTGTGTCTGTTACGCATAATGGTTCTTTAGTGTGTTTGATTTGTTTGTTCCTCTGACACAAATCAAATGTTTTTACGTAATTTTTTATCATTTTCGACATGTTTTTCCATATGTATTTTTGCTTCAGCCGCAGTACTGTTTTTTTTAACTCAAAGTGCCCTCCGCATTGTGTATTATGACATTTTTATAAGATTATCCTTTTCTCTATTTTCTACTATCTTTGAGGATTTGTACATATTAAAATTTTGACGTCATTCTTTTCAGTTTTATTTAATAATGCTTTTATTTTCCCAAGGGTTATCTTTTCAAAAATATCGTCAATTCTTTCCAGTGCCAATTTTCTATATTCTGTTGTTCTTAAAATAGATGGTAGCTTCTCCAATACTTTATCTAAATAACATGGATTTTAACTACATCTTACGCGCGTCGCATTAAGATTATTATCATTCTCAATGGTTATTATATTATCTTTATTTGTCGACTTTTTTCTAAATATAAATTTCATTTTTCTTGCTAGCTTTATATCATTAATTGATGTACATTCCCATATGTTGAGGTGATCAGTCCCAATAGGTGATGTTCCATCCATCTCATTTACAATTTTTTTTATCATTTTATTATCCTTTTCTGCGTTGTTTTGTATCACATTTTTCTTCATATTTCTCGTTATTACCAGCGTTTTCTTTGCTTTTTCGTCAATCATTGGAGGTATCATATTCTTTAAAATTTCTCAGTTTAATTGCACCCTTGACAATGCATCAGCGTTTGTGTTGTTTATTCCTTTTTGGAAATCATAATCAGACTATTCTATTCTTATTCTCGTTAGCTTTGAGCTTGGGTTCTTGTGTGAAAACAATGAAATGAGTGGACGATGATCTCTTACGACTATAAACTTTCTGCCATACAAATATGGTTTAAAAAATTGTATGCCCCAGTGTATACCCAGTAGTTCTTTCTCTATCACTGGTTTGTTTATCTCGTGCTTGTTCAGCGATCGGCTAGCATATGATATTGGTCTATCCTCGCCAATTTCACCTTGTAACAATACCGCTCCCAATGGAAAATTCGATGCATCTGTTGTCAATATAAATGGTTTGGGTATTGCAATATTGGTGCACTAATCAGTCTTTGTTTCAAATCTTCGAAAGCTTCTTGGCATTGTTTCGTCCATTCAAATTTGTTACCTTTCTTTATCAATTGGTTCAGACAACTACCTGTATCAGCAAAATTTTTGATAAAACGTCTGTAATAGTTGCAGAATGCTACAAATCTTCTCACTTCGTCCGCATATGTTGGAACTGGATATTTGGTTAGTGCTTCAAACTTTTCTGGATGAGGTTTAATTCCATTTGGTGTCCAAGGCTGCATCCGAAAACTATTATATCGTCTACGTATAGAAAAGCTTCGGATTCAAGACCAGACAATGCTACAGTTAGCATTGGTTGAAAGCTATTTGAAGATATCTTCAGACCGAAAGGTAATCTAGTGTATTGGTAATGTCCATCGGGTGCTGAAAATGCGTATGGGCGCGATCGGTGATATAGTTCTATTTGGTGGAATGAGCTCGTCATATCAAGTGTAGAAAAATATTTAGCTCTGCCTAACCTATCTAAGACGTCATCCAAACGTGTCAACGGAAACTTATCATTAATGATTTTGTCATTCAGTTTCCTGAAATCGACGACCAATTTCCATTTCTTCAAGTCCTCTTGTCCCTTCTTAGGAACTAATAGTAATGGTGCATTATATGGACTTATTGATGGTTCTATTATATTGTTTCGTAATAGTTGCTGTACTTGAGAATTTATTTCTTTTGTCTGTGTTTTTGGCAATCTATAATGCTTTATGTACACCGGAGTTTCATCCAGCAAATATATTGTTTGCTTATAAAAATTATTTGACGTTAACTCTTCATCTCCAATATGAAAAATCGATTGGTATTTTTCCAGACTCTCCTTCAGATCTTCGTTTGTATCACTCAATTTCGAATCGTTCAATAATCTTTCCTTTCGACTCACAACACACAGACAACAATCTTAATAACGCCAATGGCACTCGGAGTAGTAATTCCTGCTGTAGTATCGGCACTTCTGAGAATGTACCAGCCTGTGAAAATTTTATTATACTTGTTGAATCAGTGGCTGTATTACTCGCAATACCAAAATCTATTACTTTTAGACGGCCATTATCCATAAGAAAATTAGCTGGCTTCAAATCTGAATGTATCACTCCATTTTGATGGGTATAATTTAGAGCCTGAAGAATTTGATACACAAAGTTTATTAGGACATATAAAGGTAAATGTAAAATTTTATGCAAATCCGAATCTCCCTTTTCCACTACCAAAAATAACTTTGATTCTTTTTTCAGTAATTGGCTGAATTAAAAGAGATGTTTGAATAAAGTATAAATAAATTCATAAAAACTTACTACTCGTATAAAGAAACAACACAAACATTGCCTTTAGCTAGTAACTTTGTTGTAAATCAATCACCTTATTGTAAAAGTTATTATAATAAATATCAGTCTCATTGAAATCCATAGTGTTGTCCGTCTGTTTGCTGAAATCACGTTGGAATTTGAAATGGGGTAAATCAGGCATCATCTAAAAAATTCAGTGTGTTTATTGTAATATTAAGGGCCATTATTACAACTTGCCAATAGCTAAAGATAGGATGTTATCAGGCAGATTATTATATTTTCGTTATTAAACTATACGTTAAGCTAAAAGTGACCGATAAGCTAAAGGGAAGATGTTGTTGCCTTTAACTTTTAACGTGGGGTTTATGTATTTCATATTACCACATTTTCTGATCTAAGAAGAAGAAACTGACATTAATTTAGTTTTGGAAATATATTTATTTACTTATACTTAAATATATGCTTGTATATTTTTAAAAAGTTTTTTTTTACGCATTTACAAAAACTAGCAGATTCCAGCCCTCGAAATTCGAGCGCAAATTCTAGGAAATTTTATTTTTTCATTAAATAAAGGCCCTAAAAGTATGATAATCAATTATAGCCAATTCCCAAATTAACACAAAAAACAAACTCATTTTATTACAAACACATTAACAAATTTACTAAACACACACATAGCATTGTATAATTTTATGTATGTGTTAGTAGCAACTTTAAGGGCAATTTACTCAAAATAAAGGAGAAAATTTAAAAATCTGTAAATCTGCAAAATGGCTAAAAAGAAATACCTTTCAAATAATATACGTTTGATCAAAATTGGGATAAAACGGTAGAACAAAACATCGGTCACAAGAAATCGCCTAGCCTATTAATATTATAGATGATGCAACTTATAATAAAGGTTTTTAGTTTTTATTGTATTGTTTTTATTGTTTATTTGCGAACAAATAAAGGAACGTTGTCGGTGTTTCCTTTGGTGTTGCCACAATATCAAAAATATTAATTTTATTTTACTGAGAATTTGTAATAACGAAAAGAAGTTAAAGGTAACTTTATTGCTCACTTTAGCTAAAGTTACCTTTAACTAACATTTACTTTAATGACCCTAAAACTATTAAATAATTTTAAGGAAAAATAACAAATTACAAAAAATGTGAATACAAATATTATTAAATAAAATAATATAAAAAATAAAAATAAACACAAAAGTAAATTAAAATAAAAACAAGTAAGAGTGTTAAATTCGGCTGTGCCGAATCTTTGATACCCTCCACCTCGGTTTGTGGCAATACTATTAACATAGCTCATGGTAGTTGTGTTCTTGTTATTGTTAATATGTATGAATCACATTTTTTTTGTGGCTTTTTTTATGTTGTTGTATGTTCAACCACTAAACTATTACAAGAAAACACTAGGTTTCATGTTTTTTTTTAGAGGTATCTATAAACTTTTGTTCATTTCTCAGCGCAGAGGCTCCCGATTTACTCCGATTTCAATACCAACCTGGTGGGAATTATGGCAAATAATTTTTTCGTAACCTGACCTAAGTAAATGCTTTTTTTTTTGAATGAGCGTGATTTAAACAGACACACGGACAGACGGACAGACGGACAGACGGACAGACGGACATCGCTATATCGACTCGAGCTGTGATAAGGATCAAGAATATATATACTTTATTGGGTCGGAAATTAGTTTTTCGATGCGTTACAAACGGAATGACAAACCTATATATACCCTCTGCCACTGAGATGTGGAGGGTATAATAAAAAATAAAAATCAAAAGAAGGAGGATTAGCGAAAAAGGTTAAAAGATGTAATAAATAAGAAAAAGGATCGGCTAAAAACTTTAAAAAGTTCCCTCTTAAAATGAATTACGTTCTTATTATTCCAAAGACGCATTAAATAGTCATAAAATTGCCATTTGGATTCTAAATATTGGTATCTAATGTACATTATGTCATGATTTATAACGGTGCGCATAAAAACGAATCTGTCATACAGATATGTTGATTGATGATTACGTACGATATTTTCACTATGTATTATATTTTTATATTTTTTATCTTTAACAAATTTTTAAATGTTATTCCATAAAGTTTTTCGAGTAGTACGAAATCGGATCATATTTTCGCATATTAAAAACAAAATTTGGATGTTAAGTGGGGTTATATGTTGCGTATTTCATAAAGTTCTAAGCATTGAGTTTTCCCCGCAGCAGAAGTAATATGATTAGACCATGTGAGATTTTCATTATAAATAATACCAGATTTTTAGCTGTTAAAGCGACTTAAGTTTTCGGATTGCTTAACATAATTTAAACAAGTAAAAGTGTTAAATTCGGCTGTGCCGAATTTTTTGATACCCTCCACCTGAGTCTTTAATTTTTAATTTTTAATTTTTAGTTTTTAATTTTTATTTTTTAATTTTTAGTTATTAATTTTTAATATTTAATTTTTAATTTTTGTGTTTTCCATTTTTCATTATTCATTTTTCAATTTTAATTTTCCAATTTCCATTTTTAATTTTTCAATTTTCATTTTCCATTTTCAATTTTTCAATATTCATTTTTCAATTCTCATTTTCCATTTTTCAATTTTCATTTTCAATTTTCCATTTTGCATTTTCCATTTTTCAATTATCATTTTCCATTTTCAATTTTTAATTTTTCAATTTTTATTTTCAATTTTTCATTTCCATTTTTCAATTTTCATATTCCATTTTGCGTTTTCCATTTCTAATTTTTCATTTTTCAATTTTCATGTTCCATTTTCCATTTTTCATTTTCCAATTTCAATTTTTAATTTTTCAATTTTCGTTTTTCATTTTCCATTTTCCATTTTCCATTTTTCAGTTTTCATTTTCCATTTTTCATTTTTTATTTTCCATTTCTCATTTTCCATTTTCCGTTTTTCATTTTTCAATTTTCATTTTTCGTTTTTCGTTTTTCATTTTTCATTTTCCCTTTTCCATTTTTCATTTTTCAATTTTCATTTTCCATTTTCCATTCTTCATTATTCAATTTTCCATTTTTCATGTTTTAATTTTCATTTCCTATTTTCCATTTTTCAATTTTCATTTTACAATTTACATTTTTCATATTTCATTTTCCATTTTTAATTTTTCAATTTTCATTTTCCATTTTTCATTTTTCATTTTTCAATTTTCAATTTTCATTTTCCATTTTTCACTTTTAATTTTTCAATTTTCAATTTCCATTAGTCATTTTTCATTTTTCATTTTTCAATTTTCAATTTTCAATTTTCAATTTTCATTTTTCATTTTTCAATTTCATTCTCCATTTTCCGTTTTACATTTTCCATTTCTCATTTTTCAATTTTCAATTTTCTTTTTCCATTTTCCATTTTTCATTTTGCAATTTTCATTTTCCATTTTTCATATTTCAGTTCTCGTTTTCCATTTTCCACTTACCATTTTCCATTTTTCAATTTTCATTTTCCATTTTTAATTTTTCAATTTTCAATTTTCATTTTCCATTTTTCAATTTTCATTTTCCATTCTCCATTTTTCATTTTCTATTTTCCATTTTTCATTTTCCATTCTCCGTTTTTCATTTTCCATTTTCCATTCTCCATTTTTCATTTTCTATTTTCCATTTTTAATTTTTTATTTTTCAATTTTCTTTTTTCATTTTCCATTTTTCATTTTTCATTTACATTTTACATTTTACATTTTACATTTTACATTCTACATTTTACATTTTACCTTTTACATTTTACATTTTACATTTAACATTTTACATTTTACATTTTATATTTTACATTTTACATTTTTTATTTTACATTTTACATTTTCTGTTTTTCATTTTCCATTTTCATTTTCCATTTTTCATTTTCCATTTTCCATTTTTATTAGTTTTCATTTTTTCTTTCATATAGGCGATTTTTTTTTTATTATAACGTGATAACGATAAAAAAAAAATATGTGGCAATACTACCAACATGAGCTATGTTATTGTGTTCTTGGTATTGTTAATATATGTATATTAGGGTGGCCCTTAATAAAAAAAGTGTTCAAACTGTCGTTCTCACCCCCTAGAAATATGCGAAGAGCAAAAAAACTGAGAAATACAAAGTTTTGAGCCAATCAGAAAACGTTAAGTCGTGGTGCAAAGCGATTGAAAATTTCAAGCGTGTTTATATGGGGAAAATATGACTTTTCAGATTTTACGAAAATTTCGTTCTATACTTTAATTTTTCCGATAAGCTGTTACAGAATTCGGGATCAGTATTAAATTATCCTTTCAAAAGGCTATAAAACTTCAAAATCGTATGAAACCTCGCCAAGAAATAGCAAATGCCCCAGACCACTTTTGTGCCAAAAAAACTAGGTCATGAAATTTGATGGCATTTTTTTCAACTTTTGAGAAATTGATTAAAGCCATCATTCTTTTTTGGTCTCTATACTTATAAGTACTCAGATATAAAGTATTGTTTTATTACCACGTTGTTAACCTATTGCGCATTGAGGCCGAAGATTGGAAATTTTTTTGATAAAATTTTTAAAACTCCTTTTTCAAGTTTGAAAAAATTTTCTTAAACAAAATTTAAAAAAATGAATCCACCACTTTAAGGTTTTATTAAATACATGTTGCAGATCAACTGTGTGAATTTTTAAGTAAATCCCTCTGCCAGAATTTTTTTGACAAGGATTTTATTTTTTGCGGATTTCGAGAAAAATTGAATTTTTGTGAAATATTCTGTAAATGTATCAAAAATTCATCATTCATACTTTGTATCAAAAATTCATCACTTTTCTACTTTTAAATGTTATATTTTATCTTAATAGCCTAGGGTTTCGGAAAAAAATAATATGACTCCATTAACCCTTTTGGAATTGGGGTCACATATGACCCCAAGCTAATAAAAGACAATTTATTCAAAAAATCCAAATATTTTGTAAGTGCTGTCCAATTTTTAGATGCGACACTTAAAATATAATAACCAAATGTGTAGAAGTTTCGTCCCAAAAATTTGGGATAAATCCGAAAACATTAACCCATTATTTGCCAAGGCCAGCTTTGGATTTTAAGATATTTTAAAATAAAAATGACCTAAAACGAGTTTTTCTATTAAACTCGTTGATACCACTATTTAGAATTTAAGAAAAATAATTCGGTTAATTTTTATTTATTTAACCCTTCAGTGCTCCTGAGATCAAAATTATCCATTGTGATATATCTCTGGTGCAATTATCTGCTTATTGCTCGCGAATAAACGATAAACATTGAAATTATTTAGGCTAATCATAGCATCTGTAAAATATTTGTTATACCATGTCTCAGTTACACATACGATATCTATTCCAGAATTTTCAAAGATTAGGCAAAATTCTTCAATTTTAATCTTCAAACTCTGTGCAAACTCAATTACATATCTTAATGCCCGATCGCTATTTCCACAATACCCAAATTATATCAGAAGTAACATCTTTGGAATTATAGACTACACTATGTGTAAAAGATGTCATAATGTAAATATTTTTTAGTATAAGCAACGCAAGCAACAAAGAATTGTACACATAGAAATTAAGGAAATTAAAGACATATGTTTAAAAAGGTTAAAATATAATTTAGTAAATTCAAAATAGTAATAAAAATGTTTGAAATAAAATATAAAAAGTACCGTCAGCATAGTTTGACAGCAACTAATTTTCGGCAGATTGAGGGAGATCAGAAAAAAATACCACAGCCCATCCATGCTGTCAATACGAATGGCTTTTCTTCGGCATTTAGTCAATAAAGTTTGTATGCAAAGTGAACTTCAGAACAATTATTTTATATTTTGATTAGGACTTACAGTGCTCTTACAAGTTTTGGTTGTATATTTGGAAAAAATACATTAAAAATATACATCAAATAGCACCAATGGCACCACGGGGCAAAGAACTGTCTTCGGATCTCAGAGAAGTTGTAACGATTCTTCTTCCTCGCGAACTACGGTTTGTTTTCGGCACGTACTGGCAAAAGGTCTAGCTCGCCGGCAACTGGGGTGAGTTTTTACAAACCCGTCATTCGCAGTCGTTAACAAAAAAAATCTACGTGCCTGATAAAAAAGATTTAACTTTATGTCAAAATTATTGCAATTATTTAAGCCCAAACTAATTTACAGAAACTACAACTCTTACTGTGAATGTTACGATGATCAAAGAGCCAGATGTCGTACGCTCTTGTTAAATCTGCCCACCCTACCTTTGGTTTTCATAATCCAAAAAAAAAACAAAGTTGACTAAACCCCTTTTATTAAAAAGAATGATCGACGGCTAGGTCAAAGAAATACGTTTAGTTATTCATATTAATGACAAAAATTTATTGAATATCCAATTAAGTGCTTTCTTGAAAAAAGCAAGAACAATATTCGCAAATTACATGTACGTTACGATTACACAATACGACAAAAAACAACTTTATAAATTTTGGTAGAATATGCGGAGAGATTATTTGGTTTATTACAAAAAAAGTTTACACGTTTTACGCTCAAGAAAAAATTTAAATAAATACAAAAAAAACAATTTACTTTATTAGAAAAAAATTATTTGGCTACTTAAAACAATGAAATCTACATTCAAGATGTAGGAAAATTAAATTTATGGTTACGATGGTTATGATGAGAGTGAGAACAATGCTTTGAGTTTAATTTATATAAAAATTAGGGATTTCATGCTACTACATTTATAACAATGAGTATGAGAACAAAATAATGAGTTTAATTAACATTGGTAAAACAACTATGGATGTATAAAAATGAGAGTTTCAGTAAAATAGAGTGCCAAATGTACGAATGAATGAACTAGTGTTGTTTATATTCAAATGCAAAACAAATGGGTACTTAATAATTTACGAAATCAAAATGATCTTTAAAATACGTAATTCAAAAAAATATAGCTTTAATTACAAAATAATATTTCTTCAAAATATTATGCTTAATTAGAGGGTTCAAATTCATATAATAATATCATAAAATATAATATGTTGTATCTGCTACAAAATGTATTTTAAACCCTCCAAAACTTTTTTTTATTATCGGTCAACATTTACGTTTTATAGCAAAAATTAAAGGCAAAGGTCCCACCTACGAAACAAAAAAACCGTATATCAAAATTCCAATGCAATCAAAAGTTATGGATTTTTGACCGCCTTCTCGTGAAATGCTCCACTGTGCTCTGGAGTGTTTATGCACATATACTATTTTGAAATAGGACATACACGTCTTCAGCGTCATGATATTGTACACTATTTATGCGAAGGTCAATCATTGAATTTTCTTGACGCTGTAATTGTGTAATTTTTCCAACTCCAATTTTAAGATTAACAGCAACTGCTTCTAATGTAGCTATTCGTCATTTTTATAATATCATCTTTCAGTTCATCAAAATGTTTGTAGAAATTTTTCATCATTCGCAATTCACTTTCCTGAATAACCTCAGTTATTTTCTCAAATTTTTTATCACGAAGATTTATCAATATTCGATAATCACGGTGTTTATAAAGCATTTTCAACATAAGAGTTTTGCATTGCTTCTCTCATTCTTTTTGGAGTAGCAGTAAAATATGTTTCGTTGTTGTTGTCGCTCCTCATTTCAAACGATTTAATTGTAGGTTCACTTGTTGTATTACTTTTTGTTTCCCTAGTGTTCTGTTCAGACTTTTTTCGTTTTTGGTGTTATTTTTCCTTCCACGTTTTGTTTTATACATTTAATGTTTCAACTAAGAGACTACATATGTTCTATCTTTCTCTCTACGCTCAATAACATAAAGAGATTACATGTGTATTGTATTTAATGTTTTTGGTTATTTGGTATTTGTTAAATTTATATTTGGTTGTTTTGTTTTTGATGCGAAAAATTTAATAATATTGTAGGTTTTTTTTTTTATTTTATTTTTTTTAGTTTAATTACATTTATTAACATGTACTATTATAATGACTAAAATTATTTAATAAAATGGTATTTTTATTGAGGAGTTTTAAATTTATAAACAGAGGTTTGAAAAACAGGTCCGACTCTCTCGAAATGTATTTAACAGAAATATAATTGGGTTACCCTGGAAGTGATTGCTTATATTTAGATTGCCGTGTTGAGCCATCACATCCCTATCTGCAGTTCAGTGTTATGTTTTAAAGGTCTTTATTGGGTAAATCATTAATACTGTTCGTCATGTGATCCAGTAGATCCTTTGATTTTGGGATAAGGTAGCAATTTTTTTGCAGTTTATGACGGTGGAAGTGCAACAAATTTTCATCTAGCAAAAGAATTCTGAACTATATGTATTGCGTCTATGTCAAGTCTTGATCGGTAAAAATACTAAATGCCTCAAGTTTCACTCTCTTTAAAATTTGTGATTAAATCTTAATTTTTTGCTCTTGAAGAAGTTATCAGTAAGTCAATAATTGTTGCCTTAAATCCTTCGCCAATCAACCATAAATATGTTCTAAATCAATATCTTGATATAAGAAGGTAGTTTATGTTTTTTTTTTGTGACTCCGATGATATTCCGTGGGAGGAGAAATATCTACTGTGCTTTTGATCCTTTTTTAAGGCTTATCTTATGTTATAAATTAATACAAAATTCTGTGTTCAACCAGTCATCATTGTAAACAAATAATTCATTTGTTATTAAAGATTTTTGAATACTTTTACTATATGTTGTTTGATTTACTCTGAAAACTTGTAGTGTTCTTGTACAGACAGTGCAACACTTTGTATATTTCTACGACTTTCAACATAGTCAAGAACAACAGGATGCTCCCAGCACTTAAGATATTGCATTCTTAAATCGATCAAATCACTAAATACATATATATTATAGTTCGTTTCGATATTTTGGGATATCATCACCTTTTAAAAGGCTTTTGCTTTTTATGCTTCCACATCGCACGACTTGTGGTCGAAAAATAGATTTTTTTCCAAAAAAGAATTATAGGCATTTCTTAACACAGGTAATGAAGAGTGTTCAAAGCTGATTAATATGGTAGACAGATTTTCGTTATATAGTAACCTCTTCAAAAATTATTAAGGTTTAAAAATTTGATTTCACTATTCGATTTTACAGAAAAAATTAAGTAAATAAACCATTTTAGCCCTAGAGTGGTCGATAAATTGAGTTTTTTTTTCAAAAAAGAACTAAGCATTTCGTTCTATAGAACCTTTTAAAAAATTACTAAGGTTTACAAGTTTACTTATTTTTTCTTGTGGAATTGAATATTGAATCCAGATTAACAGTTTTTGTTCTATGGAAAATATATATGCGATTTAATTCTAAAGTATATATTATTTACATGAAAATCACATCGGCCCCATACCAATCAAGGTACTCTAATGACGCAAAAACAAGTCCTACTATCCTGTCTTCACAGTTTAAATTTCAACCAATTAAATCTTCTGTCGTATATCAGCATACTTACCCTCGTTAAGCTGCCAACCTTATAAAGCCGCTTATATATGATAAATGTTTCGTTTTTTTGAACATAATTATTGGCGATGTTTGTTCTGGTTTCCTGGTCCACAATATTTCATTTGACACCCCTCAGAGGCCAACACGTTTCTTCTCACATTTATCTGTCCAGTTTTTTAGATCAAATAATGCGAACGGCGATCCGCCTAGACGAATGTGTATTAAAGCTTTATAGATTTATTGATTTTTTTTCAAATATAAATTTAAAATAATAATTTATATGAACACATGTTCGTCTATTTTTTAAATATTTTTGTAAATAGTCTGTAAGGATTAATTTCATGGATCAATAAATAATAAATAATAATAAATAAAAAGCATTTAAAATTTTAAAGTACAAAAAGTATGATTACGTCATAGTCAGAAAAACGCAAAAAAGAGAGTTATTAACTTTGAAGTTATAAAATATTTTTTTTAATGAAATCATTTCTTCTTGATGAAGCTAAGGCTTTCTGAGAAAGTATCTTGAGAAAATTTACAAAATTAGTGAGAACAGCAATACATCAATGTATGTTTTCATACTAAAATCAAATCTTGCAAAAATTTCACTGTTAGTTTTCAAGATATTATGAATCTAAGTTTTGCAATGCCTCAATACTATTTAAGTTAAATCTACAATATTAAAAAGTTTATGGTTTCAAAATCTGCAAATTTAGGCTTTCATTTGATGGTCAATGTTGTTAAATATTAAAGGAGGTTTTCAGGATTCTCTAAGGTAGTGAAAAATTCTTATTTTTCAGTTTAATACCTCTTGTTTTTAAGTTAGACACTTTAACATGCAGTACGAAATGATGTAAACATTGCTCGGATGCAAGGAAGTATTAAGGAAAACTTCCACCAGGCGCCGTTCTCAGCAGTTGGTGATGTCTATGCGGCCTTTACAAAGAATTTTACGTAAATTACACCTTTTACCATATAAGATTCAATTGGTGCACGAGGTTAAACCAATAATGTTCACAAATTTAATTCATTAAATAAATCATAACGTTACATATGCGCCATCCTTATATAAAGGTGTTTTGAGAACTTTTGCAAAACATGAACTAACTAGCTCTATACGTGAGTGTATAGAGTCTCTCGAATATGCAAAATTTGAGCTTCTGGTCCTTTAACCTGAAATTCTATGTTATTCTAACGTCGGAAATAATCCTCCTAATCTTTTTGCATGGACATTCGCGAAATCCTTCCAAACAACGATAAATATATGCAAGAATACGTCTGATACACTACTTGTATAAACTAAGTGTTTTTAATACTAAATTTCGATTTTGAATTAAGGAGAGGATACAGAGTTCGACTACAGCGATCTGCTCGTAAAGAAACATTTTCCAAATGTTACTTGTAAATCAGTTTCTTATTAAATATTTTGTTGAATTTTTCGTTCCCTGTAGAAATACTTTAAGGGAATTGTTTTAGTCAGTGTATTAAATGGAAAAAGTATTGGGTTTGATTTTTCTTTTTTAGTTTTCATTTTCCATTTGTTGATGAATATAGATGCAGAAACCAGAGCCATTTGCGTACGCTTAACAATAGCGTTTGGCATAAAAGCCACATCATTTCCTGCCGATATCTTGACGTCAGAAATGTAAAGATTGTATGGCAATGACAATGAAACGGATCCCTCGGGCACTCCTGCTGGCATAAGTTTATCAGCTGAACAAGCCTCTGCCACTTCGACCACAAATGACCTATTGCTTAATTTTATTGGATATATTGGACATTTTAGTTTATGAAGTTTGTATATAAGCCCGTTATATCAAATTGAATCAAAAGCTTTGTATGTCACGGGAAAGCACTAAACTGGAATAATTCGTTTTGTTTTTACAATTTTCATCACACGTTTTAATAAGTGGTAGAATATTGAGCCCTGAGTCGATATTGGCAACTTTGTAGAAGATTATTTCTACCAACGACGTTTCTGAGTCTATACAATGTAATTTTTTAAAAAATTATTTACAGAGAACTAAATAAACATATTAGCCTATGGCTTGGTGATATATAGGAAACTTGTCATATTTTCCACTGGGACTAGCATACATCTTTTGAAATTCCGGTGGGAAATTGCCATTCTGAATGCAAAAATTAAAAAAATAATCTAAAAATATGTAAGCCCAACTTGAAACTTCTTCAGGACAAAGGACCTGTTAACTTAGAGTTTCTGAGATTTTTGAAAATATAAAACTTCATCCTAATAATCCAAATTGCCCATATCGGCGAGTCGTAGTATTCTAATATTCAAATTAGTAAGTTCTAGCAATAGAACTATTACAGTTAGTGGTGGTAATGTGAGTCCTAGCGAACTGATCGGCAATAACATTAGCCATATAGACTCTGTCAGTGACTACATGTTGTTTACGATTAGTTTCTTAATCGTACTGGACTAATCTCTTAAATGTTTAGCAATTTTTCAGAAATTCGACAGGAACTTGAAAATAGTTCATGGAAGTGATAGTTTTGCAATTGATGTTTTGTTAATATTTTCGGCTAAGACGCGATACTTCTCTCTATGATTAAATTTCTATTAATTTTTCAATTAATAGAAACTAATGGAGTTAAACTGAACAAATAAATATTTTCAGTTCCTTACAGAATCATGAAAACATGCTTGAAGATTTAAAAACATTAATATACCAAAATCAAAGCCCAATATAACATTTTTAACCTTTCACCGTTTAAATGCAAACCTGCTCAAAATATAAAATTCACATATCGAAAACTAACCGTACAATTTAAAAATTTTTGACAGATTTGTATTCAGCATGACAATATTATATGGAAATTATGTATAGCAGTGGAGGCCTTTCGGCTGTTTTAAGGAGTAATATGTTTTTTTTTAGGGACAATCTGTTCGGTATCAAAAAACACGTTTGAAGACTAAGGGAGCGTGGCTATAAAATAAAAGTGGTTGATGCTGGGAACCTTAGTGGAACTCTATAGTACAACGGTTAAAATCTAAGAGTAAAAGCAGTGTAAATAGGCGGAAACACATGTTTACACAGCAACTTATTTATCCGTAAAAATAACCAATCGACGGATGTTCCTTTGATCGCGCAGAAAGCCACCGATTGACTGCTAGATTACCTGTGTAGAGGTGACAAAGGATGTTTCCTATATTATGCATTGGCTTACCGTTTATTTTGAACTATTTAAATATGTTCTCATATGTTCTTAAATTAAATCCATTTAATTTTATTTTAAATAAAATTAACTTCAAGCACTTTGTATTGAGTTATGAAATGTATATTGTTACGAAAAGCAAACAGTGTACAGATACCTATCTTGTAAATTAAATTTTGTATGATTTAGCTGCTGTGTGTAATGTAGTGTAACATATCTATTTGTTAAAGTGGAAGTCATAATTCGGTCATTCATTCACCATATTCATATAATCCGTGTTTATTACTTATTTTATTGTCATTTTATGTAAAAAGTTAAAAACTAAATGAATTTTTTGGTATCTTTTTGATTCTTTAAATTTTTTATCCAATTTTAATCTAATTTTTATACCTTAATTTCGAGCAATATGTTTTGCAATATCTCTAGATCTCCCATATGTGTATGCACATTACAGTGGTCCTTAAAAAATGAAAATGCTATTTTGGGGATAGGCGGGATTCAGTTTGTTACCTTTCAATATAAAAATAATGAATGTGAAATTTGGGGACAATCGGAAAAAGAAAAGCCGCGCCGGAAATCGATTGAAAATTTCAAATGTTTTTATATGGGGAAAATATGACTTTTTTGAGATTTTACGAAAATTTCGTTCTACAGCTTAATTTTTCTGACAAGTTGTTGTAAGAATCGGGATCAGTATTAAACTATCTATTCAAAAAGCCATAAAAATTCAAAATCGAATAAAAATTCGCCAAGAAATAGCAAATGCCCTAGACCACTTTTGTGCCAAAAAGAAATATGTAGCTCATGAAATTTGATAGCATTTTTTTCAACTTTGAGAAATTGATTAAAGCTATATTTTTTTTTGCCTCTCCACTTATAAGTAATCAGATATGAAGTATGGTTTTATTACCACGTTCCTATTGCGCATTGAGACAGCCTAATTAATGGTGAAATCTGTTCTGACTTTCTTGTCAACAATATAACTTTTAATGTTCCTCAACGAGTATCACGCCAATTCCAACCACTCTTTGTTAAATCTTTTCATACCAACTATGCTCTAGCTGATCCTTTTAGAAGAATTTGTTGTGTTTATAATAATCTTTATCAATTAATTGATTTTTCGTTGAACACTGATGTAATTAAGCATAATATCATTATTTTCTTAAATTCCTAACTATTTGTTTTTATTTTTAAATCATTTAATTGTTTCAATATATGTACATATGTAATTATATCATTTATACAGGTCTGTAAGGATTTATTCTATTGACCTAATAAATAATAATTATAATTATAATAATTATATTTTTCTAAATAAAATAAGAAGACCCACAAATGACCCATAGCTAATAAAAGACAATTTATTCAAAAGAATATGAAATATAAAATTAATTATATTTATTTTAGTGAATTTAAGGATGATTTAGTGTGCGATTCAAATTATTTTCTGTAATCACTTACGATTTGCTGCTTTTGGAATGCCAATGGTATAAACCAGCACAAGGCTGAGATATCTAACTTTGTGTTAAAAGAAAACATCGATGTGATGTTAATTTCGGAGACACACCTCACAAATAGATATAACTTTGGCATTCCAAGTTTTTCATTCCATAAGGCAAACCACCCGGACGGTAAGGCTCATGGTAGTACTGACATTCTAATTAGAAACAGAATTAAGCACTATGCCCTAGAAGAATTCTTAAAGGACTATTTACAGGCAACATCCATCCACCTGAGATGCTTGTTTGGAGAATTAACTCTTAGTTCAATTTACTGCCCTCCACGATTCGCTGTGACGAAAGATAAGTTTGAGGATTTTTTTTGAACTCTAGGAAATCGTTTCCTGGCTTGTGGCGACTACAATGCGAAATATACATACTGGGGTTCTCGTTTAATGAACCCCCGAGGTAAACAGCTATATAAAGTACTAGTTGATCGGAAAAACTGCCTTGATTTTGTGTCTCCAAGGCATCCAACATACTGGCCTACTGATCCTAGAAAAACTCCAGATCTTATAGTTTTTGCCATTTCCAAGAATATCAATAGAAATACAATATCCAAAGAAATATCTTATGACCTGTATTTAGACCATTTCCCTGTAATAGTTAACTATTACGGTAGATCAAATTTAACAAGGTCCCCAATAAATCTGCCATCTTATAAAACAGATTGGCTGAAATATAGAAAATATATAAGCAGTCATGTCCACACAAACCCTGCGCTCCATTGTGAGGAGGATATAGATGGATGTTTCAAAGACTTAACGTCTATTATTGCTTCAGCTGTTGATCACTCTAAAAGAGAAGTTCCACAAAAACGAAGGTCTCATATTTCAAATTCGGATAATGAATGCCTTATTTTAACGAAAATAAGACTAAGAAGAGAGTGGCAAAATAGTAGATCACCTGCTGCCAAATAGAGGCTGAACTTTGCATGTAGAGAATTGAGAAAAGCCCTTCATGTAGAAGAGGATCGCAAAAACAGATGCTATATTGAAAGTCTTACAAACACCAAGCACACAAACTTCTCTCTTTGGAGAGCAACTAGAAATATTAAGCCACCGGTAGTGGGAGTAAAACCATTAAGAAAATTTGAAGGTTCCTGGGCTCGAAGTGATGAGGATAAAGCATTATTGTTTGCCAACCACTTAAGTACAGTATTTCAGCCAAATTCTCCAATAAATGATTTTCTTCTATCGGAAATACCTGGACAAGGAGAAACAAATTTCGAATCCATGACCATAAATTCAGAAGACGAACAAAGTGTTAGAGATAACATGAATTTAAAAAAGTCTCCAGGCTACGATCTAATTACACCCTCTATGATCAAAAACCTATCAAATGCTGCAACACTTGTGCTTACAATTTTGTTTAATGCTATCTTAAAATTAGGATTTTTTCCAAGCCAGGTAAACATTATACAATGTCATCATCCTACAGACCTATTAGTTTAATACCCTGCCTTTCAAAGCTATTCGAGAAGATATTTCTTACAAAAATAAAGCCATTCCTAAATAGTCAATATATCATTACAGTGCACCAATTTGGTTTCCGTGAACAACATGGAACTGTTGAGCAAGTTAATCGTTTAACTGGAGAGATAAGAAAGTCGTTTGAAGGTAGAAAATATTGCTCTGCTATTTTCCTGGATGTCGCTCAAGCTATCGACAAAGTGTGACACGAGGGCCTTATATACAAAATTGAATGTTTATTACCACCTTTTACACACAAACTATTAGAGTCTTACCTTTCAAACCATCTTTTTAGGGTGAAGTACAATGAATATATAACAAACGACTACGAAACGAAAGCAGGTGTTCCACAAGGTAGTGTTCTTGGACCAACACTTTACTTAATATATACTTCTGACTTGCCAAAGTGTGATATGCTTATGAAATCAACATTTGCTGATGATACGGCCATTCTCATTTCGCACGCAAATCCAAGTCTAGCTTCTGTGGAACTAAATCGTCATCTCAGAAATGAAGAGACATGGTTAGATAATTGGCGAATACGAGTAAATGAGCTCAAAAATAAACGTGTTACGTTCACGCTTAGGAGAGGAAACTGTCCCCCCATTATCCTTAATAACGTAACCATCCCACAGTCTGACAATGTCACATACCTGGGTGTTCATCTCGATAGACGTCTTACTTAGCGTCGACACATTGAGTCCAAGAGGCTTCAAATGAAGCTGAAAGCCTGCAACCTACTCTGGTTAATCAGTGACCACTCGAAATTAAGCCTTGACTATAAAATCATCCTGTATAATTGTATTCTAAAGCCCATATGGACGCATGGAATCCAATTGAATGGAACCGCCAGTAATTCGAATATTGAACTTATACAGAGGGCACAATCAAAAATTCTTAGGACCATGACAGGGGCACCGTGGTATATACGAAACGATAATATACATAGGGACTTGGAAATTCCTCTAGTGAAGCATGAGTTCGTTAAAATTCGCGAGAAGTATATTGCGAAACTTCAATGTCATCCAAACCCGCTTGCTAGGCAGTTAACTCAAACCAGTACGCACACAAGGCTTAGAAGAGCCGATCTACCACCCAGCTAAGATGAGGCCCGTATAATTAAATGGCATGGGAGCAATAAGTTTTTTAAATATTAGTTTCAAGAGTTTACTACATATTGTTAAGCTTAAAAAATTTACCTAAGCATTCACACAGTTAACCTCAGACATGTATTTAATAAAACCTTAAAGTGCCAGGATAATTTTTTGAAATTTTGTTTAAGAAAATTTTTTAAATTTTTGAATTTTTATGGCTTTTTGAATTGATAATTTAATACTGATCCCGATTCGTATAACAACTTGTCGGAAAAATTAAGCTATAGAACGAAATTTTCGTAAAACCTCAAAAAAAGTCATATTTTCCCCATATAAACACACTTGAAATTTTAAATCGATTTCCGGCGCGACTTTTCTTTATCCGATTGTCCCCAAACTTCACATTTATTAGTTTTATATGGAAAGGTAACAAACTGGACACCGCCTATCCCCAAAATCGCATTTTAATTTTTTAAGGCCCACTGTAATGCACTAGACTCTTTTTTATGCTCTCTCCGAATGCATTTACCGCTAAAAAAAAAAGACCTGAGCTTATTTTACACAAGAAAATTTCTTATTTTGCATTTTAGCTGACTATATGTCCTTTTTTATTTTTTGCGTTGGTAAGTTTAAAGTCAAAACAATATATTATATTTTGAAACTTTTCGTGTTTTTTATGTATTGGGTTGCCAGTTAGTATAATTACATAACAATACATTATCCTCAAATTAATATGAAACATGACAACAAAAATGTGCGCCAATACTAATTTTTTTAATCAGAAAAATATTAAGTTTGTACAAAAAGTGTGCAAAGGAATATTCTTGCGTAATATTTATTTATTTTATTTATTTTAATATATATATATACATATATAAAAGTTTTTGTGTGTCTATTTGTTTATTTTTGTAAGCTTCAGAACAAAACGTCTGTACCGGGCAGAGTTTATTCTAGATCTCGATTGGAGAAAAGTGATGGGCAACTCCTATATAAATTTAAAATGCCAAATGTTAAAGTACTATTTTAATTCAGGCATAAAAGTATTTAATTTTTTTAACCTTTTACTGTATTACTCTTGAATATGTTACGGCTTTTTGTTAAAAAAAAAGTTACTGCAAAAGGACGTAACTAATACAACTTGGAAAATAATAGCTATTTCTTATTTTTTTTTTCCTTCTGAAATGAATCCGCCTTTGTTTTTAAGCATGATTGCAAAATTTGGATCTCAATTCTTAATTTATGTTTTTTGTTTCTACTGAAAATATCAAAATGTGTGGTTACGGCTTTTTGCATTTTATGTGACGATATGGTAACGATAATATTAATATTAAACAAATATTTTAAATTTATATTATAAGAAATTTTCTTCCAATATACAGTAGTGGAGTAAATGGATACATGTTTTTAAAAACGGTCCCAGCTCTAGAACTAGTTAACATAATAATAAAAAAATAAAAGTATTTTATACATTGAATACAGCTTTATATATAATAAAAGAAAACATTACAATTGATGTAAAAATTTGAGAAAACATAATTTTAATGTTGTTATTTATATATCCAGTTGTGTACCGTTTCCCTTTTTATTAATTCTAGTACTCTTCCACAAGCCGCGATTCTTCGTCACACTTTCTAATTGATTAGGTATACTCTACATAATGGGTCTGATTGTTTGTGGAGAAAATTTTCCCCGATGGTATGTAAAATACCTAACTAAAATTTCATACCCTCGATACTGTAATACCCACAACTTCAAATTCTCACGCTTGCTCCATTGACATGGAGTTGTGCCAAAACAATGGCTGAGTTTGGAACGTGTACAATAAAAATTGTACGAGCTACAGCATTTAAATCACGACGAGTGTGCGCAATATATTTTTTTAAGAAACGTATACTAAAAAATGTATGGAAAAAAAATTATGTGAATGCTTGTAACAGTGAGTAAATATGTCCAGAACATAGATTGAAAAAGTGTCAACCGCTAGTGGGAAATCTTCATCAGATGAATCCATAACCTAATAAACGGAGAACTTAAAAATTGTTTTATATTATTTTATATACACCTTTGGCATAAATTAATTTTATAAGCACTTTTAGCATTGTTATAAGCTGTTGCTTGCCGATATGGAAAAAGTTCGTATCGGATCATATATTTACTAGACCAAAAAATGGACGGCTCATGACCATATTTGGTGAAATCAGTTATTTTTCGCAAAAAACAAAATTCAACCAAATTTGACAAGGAAATTATAAATTTTTATTATTTTTTTTATAGATTTAAGTGAAGATCGGCAGGCAGGTAATTATGGGGATTTGGACTTAAAATGGTCCTGTGTGTAAAAAACGCATATTATTATTATTATATTGTTTTATTGAATTGCTATCACAACAAGAAGAAATCTTATAAATTACAGTGATAGCAAGTAACATTTGTAATATTAACATTGAGTTACAGTAAATTTCGGGTTTAATAAAAATAAAGTAAATTTATCATAAAAATTAACATAATGAACATAATAAAGTTGTCATTTAACATAGATTCAAACAAAAAATTTTTTAAATTCCTTTTTGAAAAGTAATGCGTTGCTTTGTAATTGGATATATGATGGTAAATTGTTCCAAAGACACGTGGTGTAGTTGAAAAATTGTCTTGTAGACATTAGGTATTTGTATTTTTGTGATATCAAATTTCTTCCACGAGGCGATTGTGCAAAAATAATTTTGTTAAAAAGATATTCTGGGTTCTTCAGATAAATAATCTTATGCATCATTAAAAGGCTTTTATATTTCAATAAATCTTTAAAACTTGTATTATGTAACTGGTATGAATATGATGATATACTATCTCGTCTACCTCTGTTGAAAACGTATCTGGCTATATTATTATATGTGACCTCGAGGCGATTAAAGTCAATAGTGTCGCAATTTGCAAATATTTCACACCCGTACAGTAGAACTGGTATTGAATAGGTTTTTGCCAAAAGCATTCTTATTTCAAACGGCGTCGATGATTGCACAGCCCACAAGTTTCTCAACATCCCATGAACTTTACCAGCTGATATATTTATATGGTTAGACCAAGAAAGTTCAGCATTAAATGTGATTCCCAAGTTCGATGATGATTGAACAAAGTGATTCTTGAGTTGTTAATATGTAGAAAAATATTGTCATTCAGTCTTTTTTTTATTACTTCTTGAAATGAAAATATATTTTGATTTATCAGGGTTTATACATAAGTCATTTGTACATGCCCATTTATGTATATTATCCAAGTCACTATTAATACAGTCAGTACAATGTTGTACATTTTCTATTCTGCTGCTTAAGTACAACTGTACGTCATCAGCATACATTTGTACGCCACAGTAATTCAGAACCTCAGGCAAATCGTTAATATACATACAGAAAAGCAATGGACCAAGAATAGACCCCTGAGGCATGCCTCTGTCAACATCCGCTGCTTTAGAAGTCACTCCATTTAAAGAAACCACTTGTTTGCGATTAATAAGATAAGAGGAAATAAGTTTATTAGCAGAACTTGAGAAATTAAAGATTTTCTCGAGTTTAGTGAGTAGAATCGAGTGATCAACAGTATCGATCTAAAAGCACAAGAAATGATACCATATTCTTATCCAGTTTTGATCTTATTTCTTCCAATACATCGATCAAAACCGTAATGCAGCTTCTGTCCTGTCTAAACCCAGATTGTCTATCCGTAAGGAGATGTTGATTCTTTAAATACTCATTCATTTGCCCATACATAAGATTTCCATAATCTTGGATAGAAATGGTAGTATCGCAATAGGTCGGAAGTCGCTGTTATTCTTTGGAATAGGAATGATTTTTTCTTTTTTCCACATATCAGGAAAAATTGATTTTGTTAATATTGTATTAACTAAAAACGTAAGAAATGGTAGAAGTTTAGGAACGACAATTTTTAAAAATCTTGGATTAATTTCATCTAAGCCCACAGCATTTGACTTAATTGATGTAATACTTTTAAGAACTTCAGATTGATCCACACATCGAAAATCAAAACAGTTCTCAATAGGCACAGTATGAATTTTTTCGTACTCATTTTCAGTTGGTCTATTCACTTGAATTTCGACAAATTGTTTGTTTAACTTATCAACGTCCACATCAGAACCAACAGTGCAAGGACTTCTTTTCCCAATACCTATTTCACGGATCTCTTTCCATTTTCTGTCGATAATAACTGGATTTTGCAATATATATGCAGTTCACAACTTCCTTTCTAATGGATTTGAATAATGAATGTAACTCAGGCGTTTTAAATTTCTTCCAACGTTTATATGCCAAATCTCGTTTATCAATTAAACGTTTTATAATTGAAGTAAACCAAGGAGGCTGTATAGGTTTAAGTGTTCTTGTTTTTTCAGGCACAATTTCATAAAATATTGTGAGAAGGTTATTTTGAATGAAAGCAATTTGACCATTAACATTCTCAAGACCATAAATTGAATCCCAATGAACGCAATCAATACGCTGGTTTAACGCTGTATAGTCAATGCCACGAAAATCTCTATAAGTGTAATGTACATCTTCATTGTTAACATAGGTATGATATATCATAAAAATTAAGTCATGCTTCGCAAAAACAGGGGCAGAAAATTGATCGTAAAGCAGTATTTTGCTTTTATGATTAGTAAAAAATACATCAAGTAAACTGTTCGAGCCACTTGGATAATGGGTTGGAACGATGTATTAACAGGCAAAAGACCGAGTGTTTGCATGGGCTCTGAAAGTGACTTATCAACTAGCAAGTTACTATTGAAATCACCAGAAATGATTACGTCATTGTACAATAAGGACAGAGATTCAATTTTATTAAACAAGTCTTTGGTATCAATAAAGTTATACGGTCGATATACGCAGGCGATAAGAATTTTTTCATTATCCTTCGTGTTTAATTGAAGAAATGGGTACTCAATCTCACTAGTAGGCTCTGATCTTAGCTTTACACAACAATTTATCTCCGTTCTCACATAAATTGAGACACCACCAGCGTTTGCTATCCTATCAGCACGAAATAGTTTAAATCCCGGCAAATTGAAAATTGAATCATTGACTGAGGAATCGAACCAGGTTTCAGATACGCAGATGACGTCAACTCCAGAGGCAACAAAAATATATCTAAACTCATCTATCTTGTTATTAAGACTTTGTGCATTTATATGAACAATTTTGAGTCCAGATTTTTGTTTCGCCAGAATCCTTACCATGTTAAAAACGTTATCTTTGGAACTATAACTATTACCACAGATCATATATCACAGATTCGAAAGCAACACAATTGTATGTTATTAGAATAAATGGTAATAAAAAAGGAACAAAACTAATACAAATTTTAAAATTAATAAAATAATTGCAAAGAAAAATTAAGGAGAAATAGATTAAAGTTATTTTTAAATGAAAAAAAGTAAATAAAAAGTAGAAAATCAAAAAATATTTATATAAAATGTATGAAGTGATAAGAAAATTGTTAAATTTTATAAAAAAATATATCAGGCACCATCATTTCTATCTGGCATCGCTTCATCATCAAATTCATCATTGTTTCGAAAAAAAAATAACTCTTTTAATATTTCTATTGAGGGTATACATAATGATTCATCGCTTCCCAGTTTTCGAATATATACAAGGCCCCTATTTGTATGAGCAGACGATATCTTATTTTCATTTTTCGACTTACGAGCAGCGATTAAAATGCGATGGTTTGCTGGGGTGAGATTTTCGTTGACGAAAAACGGTTTTGAACTCATAATTCCGATTTGATTTAGTTGTAATGAAGATTTGGTTGATTTAATATGTATAGTTATCATTCTAAGCATATAATTTCGGTCATATGGGCTATTGAATTTAATTATTATTGGGGCATCCTCAATATTCTTTCTATTTCCAATATTTTTAATACGATAAATAGTTTTAAATTATATAGGTGCAATTTTAACGGCTTCACACAATTTTTCATAAATTATAAATAAATTGTCATTGTATATGTTCGCACTTGGAATACCAGTAATCCTAATGTCACTGGCAACTATTGAATTTTCTTGCTTTTGCGCGGACAATTTCAGAGTGAATATTTCGTTTTTTAGTTTTTTAATTTCATTATGGTGTGCTAGATTTTTATTTGCAACTGTCTCTAGTTCTGTTACTCTGTCTTTTACATTGCTTATGTCTATGGTAACAGATTCTAAGAGAGTATCAATATCAGTTTTCATCTCACTGAATCTCTTGTCGAATTCATGTAAGAGATCTTGTTTACACTCATTGAACTTAGAGATTAACATAATTTCAAGTTGGTTCGTAAGTTTATCGAATCGTTTTTCCATGATTGTCATAAATTTAAGAGGCGATTCAATAAGAGTTAAACGCGGTTTTGCACACATTACCAAGCAAAGAGTTTTGCAGAACATCACTTAAGCGTTTTTGCGAGGGAGTGTTATTATTTTCTTTTTTGTCATTATTGATAACTCTGCCTGTTGATTTTATTGGAATTTCTTCTGTATCGATTTCTTGTGTTGTTTCAAATTCTTCAGTCGAGTTCATATTTAGTGGTTTATGTTTGTTATTTTTAATTTTGTTTTGATTTTGATTTTTTCTTGGTCTAACCATAATGGTATGAGTTTAGCTCTTTTAGAGATTTTAAGTTTTTTTACTTTGTTTGTAAATTATTATTGTTTTGTGAATTGTTGTTTCGTTTACTCAAGTGTTTAATTTTCTTTAGTTAGAGATTTTTGTGTTGTTGTTTGTTGTGTAATTTTTATATTTGTATTCTGTTTTGCACTTTATGTTGTTGCTTGAATATTTTTCGTTTGTTATGATTATTTATATATGGGCTTGTGTAAGTTGAAATTAAATAGTTATGAAATTTTTATTTTTCTATATGCTGTTTTTATATTGCAGTTTTTTTTGTTTTGGATAATGAAAAATTTAATGTTGTGCGTTATTAAGGAACTCAGTTTAAAATAAATTTTTAATAACTTCTATTTCCTCGATAAAATAAGAAAAAATGAGGAGCTTTTTAAAAACATAACCGACTCTCTCAACCGCTATTGTTTGATTTGACCGAGATCTATTTTAGAGTAGTTTAAGTCGATTTCATAGGGGCCATTTTTATTGGCGCTAGTCCTGAACATGTACCGATTTCCATAAATTCCAATAACGTTCGCGGTATCGCTAAGAAAGATTATATCAAACATTTCATCAAACTAAATTAATTAGTAGATTGATTTCAAGGTGTTACATGGACACACAGACGGACGGGTCAGAAAATGATTCTGAGTAGATCGGTATAACAAAATGGTGATCGGTATAAGAAAAGTAATTGGTAGTTAAAAAAATCAGCATAAACTCATTATACTCGTACCCTAACCACAGATACGTATAGGGTATGAAATTCGAAAGTACTCAAAATTGCTTCCCAAGTAACTGACAACTAATGGGGGTCCATATTAACCAAATATTCCTCAATTCCTGAACTTCCTCGAATAAAGAAAAAAATATTAATATATACGTTATATTATTCATATTAATAAAATTACATAAAAAGGAAATACATAAAAAATTAATAAAAAATTAAGTTTACAAAAACAACATAAAAATGGCATTCAGTCTTATCAAAACTAAATTAAAAACAAACATAAAAAGTCAAAAACAATAAAATTTGACTTATTACATGAAAAAAGAACGATGTGACAAAATCAACTAAAAGACTGAAAGAACTAAAGGAACGAAAGTTACGAACTAGTTCACATCGTTTGGTAGAAGGAATCGTTAAATTTAACTAGTTCGTTCTTGAACTACACAACTCTAAAAACTGGATACATGAAACAAAAATTTTGTTTTGTAAGATTTTTGATCATTTTCCAAAAAATATAAAAATGCGGGTACAAGATAACCAACTTCATGCTTTTTACCATGATCAAAATTTATGTTATGTTCAGGTAACTTTTATTATCAAATGCAAAATCGTTATTTATTCTTAAAAATCAATTTCATAACCTTCATAACCGGAATGGAATCCAAAGCGCACAGCGCTTTTACTTTCGTTGATTTGAATCGGTATCTCCGGTGTCTTTGGAGTTTATTGAATTGCTAGACGTCACACGGTGCTAAAACGGTAGTGGTAGAACGATATGCTTTATGAAACGCTGCATTATCTTTTTATTGTTAGCAGTTTGGTACAGGGTATTCAAAATGCACCACACCACGATAATCGAAGAAAAGTTTTAATATGACCTTGATATTTCAACAACTGGCATCCACGATATTCGTTTGATTTGTCGGTTGTTTCGAGGTACATTATGTGAACTGATTTAAAAAGTTTATTTATTGAAATATTTTGTAGCTTTTTTTTGTTCATACATATCTCAATAATACTCCATAGAGTTATCTACCAACTTTTGATTTCACATATTAATATTCGCGGTGTTATTTATAATTAATAATGTGGCGAAATGTCCGATTGGCCAACAATTTGTATTCATGGATATTTGATTGGTGAAAACAAGTCTCTGATGGGATTTTACTATTTTAAACAAGTTATACACGAAACAGAAAATAAAATCTCTTTAAGGTGTAGTTGATGGTAAAAAATAAATTTTTTTATAAATGTGCAAAGTCAACGGCCACGTGTTATGCTCTATGTGGTCGATGCGTGTCGGTCACACACCAAAGCATTTAAGACAATACCTTTGTACGTTGTGTTCAACTAAGTTTAAATGCGTTGGAGCTTTTGCATGCCGTCAGCAAAAAAGTATGGAATGGAATTAAACTGGATAAATTCGACAAGAATCTTCCTTGGCATGCTTTTATATTTGTGTATGTATGTTTATTTTACGCGAATTTTTGGGAAAGTATTTTAAAACGTTTTACGATACATATTGCATTGCTCTTTCTGTACTTTTAAATTCGTAGTAAATGTAGTTGCTGGTCTTTGTTGATAAAATCGACAGAATAATTTTAATATAACTGCTTGCACTGTTGCTTCTGTCTACATAAAACGATGCCGTTCATTGGTTAGGCTGATTAGATATGAAATTCAAAATTTGCAAACTGTACGTTATCATCTGCACAATCTGGAAAAATAAAATTTTTTGAATGTTATTACATATTACTTATTGAATATCCTAATAAATGAAATATTAAAATAAATTCTTAATATATAGCCCAGTAATGGCCAGAAATATAAAAATAATTCAAATAATTTAATATTTCCCAGTTCCATCACCTTATATCTAAGCGATCCTAAATTAACTAAATCTACAGTGCCCAAATACAAATACATGACTAAAATAGAATTCCTGCTAGGTGTCACTAGATTTCTTTGACAACGTATATTAATTTCGTTCGCATTGCTGGCCACAGGGGTAGATCTAAATTTTTCGAAGATTTTTGAGGAACGCCTTCTTAGTGACCGTGATTTGTCCACGTTCTTGTTAACAGTGAACACATTTATAATTTTCTTAGGATTTTAAAAAATCCAATACTTTCCCAGCCTTTGAATAAACTCTTTCCCATGGTACCGAAGAGGCCAAGGAAAATGCTTTGTGGTTTGCTTATACATATGCATAACTTCTAGCATAAAATATCATCACTTGGCTCGAAAAACTGCCACATCTCAATTGTTCTATTTTCATCTTTTGTAAGTTATATAAAGTCTTAGTCTCTTTCTAGCTCAATGCAACGTTTCTCCAATTGTTTTTATCCCTTCCAATTAATAGGATTTGTTAATATCCTCAAAATAGTTATTGGCTTGATCAATGAAATCTATGTATATACATAAAATTCATTTTCTGGTTGTTTGTTTGACCGCTATACAAATCTTTATTTTTCAACGGATTTCTCTGAAATTTGGTACACACTATCTCTGTACCCCAGGGAATGTCGCCATATGCTTCTTACCGGCCACGCCTACTTTAACACCCACTTTTTATATACAATTCATTTTCTGTTTTTTGGTATATTTGTTCGCTATACAAATTTTTATTTTTTTAACGTATTTCTCTGAAATGTGGTACACACGATCTATGTACTCCAGGGAATGTCGCCATATGCTTCTTACAGGCCCCACATACTTTTGCGTCATTTTTTTGTTTTTGGTATATTTGTTCGCTATACAAATTTTTATTTTTAAATGGGTATCTCTGAAATTTGGTACAAACGATCTCTGTACTCCAGGGAAGGTCGCCATATGCTTCTTGCCGGCCCAGCCTGCTTTTACGGCAACTTTTTATAAAAAATTTATTCTCTGTTTTCCGGTATGTTTGTTCGCTATACAAATTTTTATTTTTCAACGTATTCCTCTGAAATTTGGTACACACGATCTCTATACTCCAGGGAAGGTCGCCATATGCAACCGCCTTCTTTAATTTTTTTTATGGGTTTCGCTCGAATTTACTGCACATTACTCTCATATCCCAGACAAGGTCGTCATATATTCTTATCGGCCACGCCTAATTTTGTTAATTTTCTATATACGCTTTTAGTGTTTGTTATACATATATTAATTTTTCAATGGACTTCCCTAAAACTTTGTTTATAAATCTCTTTACATACTATTCTTGACTTTGCATCATTATGAAATAAATATTGTAACCTATTACAAATATTCCCGTCTTGCTTTTATTACTATATGAGTTGTAACACACCAAAATTATTGCAGACTTATTTCACATGTGAACAGGTACAGGTTGACTACCACTGTAGGATTACTCCGATGAGGTTACATCATACAAATATTTCCATCTCGCCTTTTTAGCTACATTGGAAAACAAAATATTACATTTATTTCCATCTCGCCGTTTGGCTACATTGGAAAGCAACCTATTACAAATATTTCCATTTCATCTTTTTCACTATATAAATGAAAGCGTAAGCGCATACATCCACGAAACATGCTAGATAAATTTAATTATTTTAATTGAACCATGCCTCCTAAAAAGCGTAGTTATATAGGCTGTACTACTTCAAAAGCAAAAAGGCTTAGGATAAACAGAACTCTAGAGACCCCAGATCAGACCCAAATTCGTATCGAATCTCAACTAGTTAGCTTTGTGCGTCTAGAAATCCAGCGGCTACTTCAACCTGAGTCCAGGGAATGTGAAACTCCTGAAACGACTCAACAACGTTGTCCAACGTATAAGATAGGCTGATTTCAGGGAATCTGAATCTCCTGAAACGACTCAATGTAAAACTCCTGAAACGAAACAAAAACGTCGTGAGGCCCATCGAATAAGACAAGCTGACTCCAGGGAATATGAAACTCCTGAAACGACTCTAATGCAAAAAGTTTTTCCTAACATAACGTACATAAGAGGACAATCTCTTACGGTAGCAGGTATCAACTTAGAGTCTCCCTGTTTTTCTAATAAACAATTATATGTTGCCTGCTCCAGAGTTGGGAGCCAGCACAATCTTTTCGTATATGTACCAGAAGGAAAAACCAGAAATGTTGTATATCCCAAAGCTCTAGAATAACAAAAATTCGTAACTTCTGAACATCATACACTCAAAACAATCCATGGATGAACATAGTTAGTTGCAATGGTAAGCAGGCGCTGAGTACTTAGTCCCCAATGACCAAATTCCCCAAAAAAATGAGTTTGTTCCCCAAAAAATTGGGGAATAAGTTCTCCAAATATAAAAAAAGTCCCCAAAAAAATGAACAAATTCCCCAATTTTTCTAAAAAAGAAATAGAACAGAACTTACTCCCCAAATTAATTTTTAAATTTTCACATATTTTTATTTAATGAATTTTGTTAAATATTTCTTTAACCCTTTCACTACCATTGGGATCATGCGTCCCAAGTTAAATTTAAAAAATCGTCAAAATTACAATACTCGCTCTATGTAAATAAGACAAAGTCCCTTTGGTAGCTTTAAGTATTTTCTGCTCACAATGAGCTGTTTTGAGCGTGCTCAGTGAGTATATTGTTTTTTATTACAATCATTTGGCGGTAATCTCTGTTGGATGCGGACGAGTTTTACAGTTATTCGGTGTAGATAATAGTTTTTCCATTTTGAGTTAGATTTTGCAAATAATATAAGTGTTTTGTATGCAAATGCAAATTCAAATATATATTATTGGTTAAAGCTTAGATAGCATATGTCCAGATCATAGATTGAAAAAGTGTCAACCGCTAGTGGGAAATCTTCATCAGATGAATCCATAACCTAATAAACGGAGAACTTAAGAATTGTTTTATATTATTTTATATACACCTTTGGCATAAATTAATTTTATAAGCACTTTTAGCATTGCTATAAGCTTGTTGCTTGCCGATATGGAAAAAGTTCGTATCGGATCATATATTTATTTGAGACTAGACCAAAAAATGGACGGCTCATGACCATATATGGTGAAATCAGTTATTTTTTTGCAAAAAACAAAATTCAACCAAATTTGACAAGGAAATTATAAATTTTTATTGTTGTTTTATAGATTTAAGTGAAGATCGGCAGGCAGGTAATTATGGGGATTTGGACTTAAAATGGCCCTGTGTGTAAAAACGCATATAAATCAAATTTGACCGAGATCTATTTTAGATTAGTTTAAGTCGATTTCATAGGGGCCATTTTTATTGGCACTAGTCCTGAACATGTATCGATTTTCATAAATTCCAATAACGTTCGCGGTATCACTAAGAAAGTATTATATCAAACATTTCATCAAACTAAATTAATTAGTAGATTGATTTCAATGTGTTACATGGACACACAGACGGACGGGTCAGAAAATGATTCTGAGTAGATCGGTATAACAAAATGGTGATCGGTATAACAAAAGTATTTTTGGTAGTTAAAAAAATCAGCATAAACTCATTATACTCGTACCCTACAGATACGTATAGGGTATAAAATTCTAAAGTACTCAAAATTGCTTCCCAAGTAACTGACAACTAATGGGGGTCCATATTAACTAAATATTCCTCAATTCCTGAACTTCCTCGAATAAAGAAAAAAATATTAATATATGCGTTATATTATTCAAATTAATAAAAATTACATAAAAAGGAAATACATTAAAAATTAATAAAAAATTAAGTTTACAAAAACAACATAAAAATGGCATTCAGTCTTATTAAAACTAAATTAAAAACAAACATAAAAAAGTCAAAAACAATAAAATTTGACTTATTACATGAAAAAAGATCAATATGAAAAAATCAACTAAAAGACTGAAAGAACTAAAAGAACGAAAGCTTACGAACTAGTTCACATCGTTCGGTAGAAGGAATCGTTAAATTTACCTAGTTCGTTCTTGAACTACACAACTCTAAAAACTGGATACATGAAACAAAAATTTTGTTTTGTAAGATTTTTGATAATTTTCCAAAAAATAAAAAAATGCGGGTACAAGATAACCAACTTCAAGCTTTTTACCATGATCAAAATTTTGTTTTGTATTATAATCAAGTTATTAAACAACAATTAGCTGTAAATATTTTATTTCATGTGGGTTTTTTTCATTTTGGATAATAGATCCCACTGGTTTTGTTTGATCCCCATAAATGGGATATATTGTCCCCTTGGTATACATTACTAAGGTAATTTTTATGTTTGCAGAATGAATAAAAACAAATCTGATGGTAGATTGAAGGAAAACGAAATCTACGCGATAATAAATTCCAGTGACTGCTTTCGACGAACAAACAAATGAATCTTTGGACGAGCTTGATGAACTTTTAGGCAATGATGTAAATTCCAACAATGTCCGATGTAAATTCCAATTTTCAAGTAGTATGGGGACTACCATCGGACTTATGTTGTTCTCGATTTACTATCAGTGAAGATATTGAGTCCGTTATAGTAGCACCAGTTTCAAAAAATTCTACTCAGCTGCTAATTTTTCAATGTTTGTTTCCAGACTCTCTGTTCATTTTTATTGCGCAGTGCACCAATGAACGATTGAGTCTTTTGGAAGAAAAAGAAGGTCGAAAAATACCACGAACTAATGCATCAGAAAATAAAATTTTGTTAGGTATTTCTGTAATAATGGCTATAATAAACCTCCCGAGATTTCTGATTACTGGTCCCAAAATGAGTCAATGGGAAATGAATGTAAAAAGAAGGCTATGGTGAGAAATCGTTATCAAACTTTGATGTCGAAATTATATTTTAATTTTCCTGAAAACCCGGTAGCCGCCTCTAATCTTTTATTATATGGAAGAAGATACCAGCGATAGTTTGCATCAGAGCATTGACGAATACATGGCCAAATTTAAAGCAGGTCTTCTCTAAAGCAGTATCTTCAGCTAAAGCCGATTAAACGGGGTATTAAAATTTGGCAATAGTGCGATTCCAAACTGGATACACATACGATTTTAATATTTAAGCCGGTAAAGATGAATGTCCTGCTTCATTTGGCATTTTAGGGGAAAAAGTCGTGTTTTATCATTTCTTCACATCATATAAACTGATGAAAACTTTACCATTTGCTCGCATAGGAACATGTAATCAAAATAGGAAGAACCTGCCAACTTGTTCTAGAGCTGTTGTTTACTGTCCCGAAGCCTTGAAAAATAAAAATTGTTGTAAAATAAAAATTTAATAAAAAAATTTAACAAAACCTGTATTTTATTATTCTCATAGAAAAACTTCCGATGGGATTTTTAGTCTCAATTTATGAGATTTAAAAAACCCAGTGGGACATAAAATCCCCAAAATCAGACTAAATATGTCATACCATGGGACTACGAGGAGGAAACTGACGAAACTTTAGAAGAACGGTTAATATGGCTAACGGAGTTTTGGAAATTTTTAGAAATGGAAAGGGCCCCTACAAAACGGTAATAATGATAAGGAAAGGTAATAATGATAAGGAAACGGTAATAATGATAAGGAAATGTTTTAAAGACTAAAGGGAAATTCGAGAAACCACAACGGAATAAAAGGAAACCCTGAATAAATAGTACGAAAAAATATTGCCTAAGTTAATAATACTTTGGACTTAAAATTTATTGTAATGTCTAATTAAATTATTAAATAAATGAATAAAACTGTAATAAGAAAATAAATATGTTTAAAATATTATAAAAAAAGAGAACAGTTAGAGGTAATAAATAATAACTTGGGATGAAAATTGAATGATTAGCAGAGAATAGAAAATATCAAAATAGATAAAAAAAGAAAGAAAATTTTTATAATGAAATAATATTGAAATAACCTGGTATAATTGAGACCCATCCTAGTTAGAGACCTTGAGCGGATATCATTGGTCTATTGCACAGGAGTACAGAGCGAATATCTGCACAGCGGTAACCCAATCAATTGCCAAGGGAGGAACCATATATAAACGAAAATAATTACTAGGAAAGAAATATAGAATTGAAAATAAAGATGCCTGGAAATATGCATCCATAGCTGTAGACAAAGGAATATACAAAATTATGAATAAAAAGAAGAAAGAAAAAAAATAAATTTTTTTTTTATAATTAATCCACAATTTCTATGGATGAATATATGTAAAGAGAAAAGTTGGAATCCCCACTTTTGAGATCGTGAAGGCCGATGCGAGTAGAAAATCCAAGTGGAGACTTGTTGTCGATTATCGCAAACTCAATGAAGTTACAATTGATGACAAATTCCCCATCCCGAATACAGACGAGATATTGGGAAAATTGGGAAGATGCCAATATTTTACCACCCTCGATCTAGCAAAGGGGTTCCACCAAATCGAGAGAGAGGAAGAAGATATTTATAAGACAGCCTTCAGTATAGAAGGAGGTCACTATGAATTCCTGCGAATGCCGTTTGTACTGAAGACAGCTCCAGTGACGTTCCAGAGATTGATGAATAATATCCTCAAGGATTATATCAATAAGATCTGCTTAGTTTATTTGGATGACATAATTATTTTCTCTACATCATTACAAGAACATTTAAATTCAATTAAACTTATTTTTAATCGCCTAAAGAGGCAAACCTTAAGTTCCAATTGGACAAATCTGAGTTTCTAAAGAAAGAAACTGAATTTCTTGGGCATATAATAACACCAAACGGGATAAAAACAAATAAAAAAAAAAAAAAATAGAATGCGTTAAAAACTTTCCAATCCCTAGAAATACCAAACAAATTATACAATTCCCAGGCCCCACTGGCTACTATAGAAAATTTATTAAAGATTATTCCTTGATTGCGAAACCTATGACCATATACTTGAAGAAAGACATAAAGATAAATATATCCGACCCGTAGTATGAGAAAAGTTCAATACCCGTAAAACCTTGCTAACACACGACCCAATATTGGCATATCCAGACTTTACAAAGAAAAATTCACTCTTACTACAGATGCCAGTAACTCCGCCCCAGGGGCAATACTTTCACAAGACAACCACCAGCCGTATCCTCAAACACACGAAATAAACTATAGTACCATCGAAAAAGAATTGTTGGCCATTATATGGGCAACAAAATATTTTAGACTCTATCTCTTCGGACGCAAATTTACAATCGAAACAGACCACAAACCCTTGACATGGCTCTTCTCGATAAAGGAACTCAATTCCAAACTCGTCAGATGGAGAATAAGACTATTGGAGTTTGACTATAAAATAAAATACAAAAGGATCGAACCTGAACCAGTCTACATAAATACACTAGAACCCAATTACATGACAACAAAGGAAACTTCATCACCAATAAATTTATTTAAGAACTAAATTATCTTAACGAAATCCACGTCGGGATCACTAAAGATAAGGGACAAGCAAATCTTCAGGAATAGAAGAAAAATTGTTTACATGAAGAAATTAGACAGGGAAACTATAACTATTACTTCGCTTAAGAACCATTTTAATTCCACACAATTAAACGCTATTGTGATAGACGAAGAATTTTATACGATCTTTAGAACAACTTTTGAGGAACTATTTTCAAATAACGGGAATTTCAGGATCATAAGATGTTTCCACTTAAGGGAAGATATAGAGGACGATGAATTACTAACCGAAGCTATACAAAAAGGAACATCTTGACAAAAATCACCGAGGTATTCGAGCAGTCTTTAATGAATTAATGACACGCATCTACAACACTAGGTTGAAATTGAGAATAACACAATTCATTAATAGTTGTGCAACATGTAATCTAGAAAAATACAATAGAAAACCTCCAAAATACACTTCAAAATTACAGAAACTCCGTCTAAACCTCGCAAAATCGTACATTTAGATTTATTTTATACTTTAAATAAGAAACTATTCCTGACTGTAATAGATACATTTTGAAATTCGCATTAGCATTTCAAATTAATGAATGAAGTTGAATTGAATTCAAAACCAAATTATTACAAATTATCAATACATATGGGAAAATAGGTAAAAATCATAATTGATAATGAACTAGGGTTCAAGGCTATACCAATACAACAATTCTTAAAAGATGAGAACATTGAAATCCACTACACTTCTAATAGTAATCATACGTCTAAGGCGGACATTGAAAGATTCCATAATACAATAAATGAACATATACGACTACTGAGACATGACGAAAAGAATATGAACGAATCCATAGAAGATAAGATGACAAGGATAATAGGCTTCTACAATAATACAATACATAGAACTACAGGCATCAAACCGATCGACTTTGTAAATGGTAGAATTCATGAAGACAGATACAGGGAAATTCATGAGATAATAAATTTGAAAAAGGAAATATATGTATCAGGAAACTAAATGAAAATAGATCAGATATAGAATTAGAGAGTGGAACAAACCATATTAAAGAAATTAGAGGCGGAAAGAATCATAGAAAGTATAGAAGGGTTAATGCGGATAAAATAGATGACGATCATATACAAACCAAGGGAACTGGACATAAATATTATAACGCTCACGGGCAATGGAAAGCGAAGACGAGGACCACATTAACAATCATTGAGACAACTTAATGAGAATAACGGACTTTTTGTTGACAAAATTAATAACTTTACAGAAATAAACAATTTTTTTCACTTAAAATTAAGAATATAACGGACCACATCAACACCCAGCAAAAACATGTAGGAAAATACCTAAACCAATTCAAAAACGTTTTCCAGAACAAAATAGCAAAGTTAGAAGATGAACTATTATTTATGGAACACAATAATGACATAGCACTACTACGTGACCACATTGATGACATAGGGCAAGTAATTTTCTCAAGCATGCTGGGAATTATTCCAACAGACGTTTTGACCCCAAAGGAAATGGAGCTAATAACAAATTTTGACAGCTATACGAACATTAAGACTTCTGTAGCCTTATAAGACAAGAATTGTAATGACAGAAGTCGTAACCTCGTTTCTGTCAACACTGCATAATATCATTTCACTGTTGTATTTAATTTTACCACGAGAATTGTGGACCTATTTTTTTATTTTACGTTTATCTGAATTATAATTTTTGTTTAATCGAAGGGAAACGTGGAGTAATAAGGATATACTAGTTATTGTCCTACGTAGGTTAAAGAAATATGAATGAGAGAGTACGGGAATATGAGAATAACAAGTGAGAGAAATTCCTTACTCTCTTTCCAATATTCCATTGTCTTTCTATCTCTCGACTATAAAAAGAGTGACAACAGGAAGCCAGGGATCAGTTGGCTGTGGTCGTTGAAGCGAACAGGAGTATTCTCAAGAACCCAGTAAGTATCCTTGAACAATTTTCTTGGAGGAGCCTTTAACATCATTGAAGGTCCTTGAACATCCTTGAAGGTCCTTTAACATCCTTGGAATATCCTTTAACACCCTTGGAAGGTCCTTGAACATCCCTAAAGGTCCTTGAACATCCTGGAAGGTCCTTGAACATCCTTTGAAGGTTCTTGAACATCCGTTCCAGATCAATACAACTTTAACAAGGATCAGTGTGTCGTCCCAGATCACTGTAACTTAAACCAGGATCTGTGCCGTTCCAGATCACTACGACTATAACCAGGATCAGTGTATCGTTCCAGATCACTGCAACTTTAACCAGGATCAGTGTGTCGTTCCAGATCACTGCAACTTTAACAGATCACTTCAACTTTAACCGGATCAGTGTTTCGTTCCAGATCACTGCAACTTTAACCAGGATCAGTGTGTCGTTCCAGATCACTACAACTTTAACCAGGACCAGTGTGCCGTCCCAGACCACCGCAACTCTAACCGGGCCGGCAGGCCATCAGCAGTCGCCAATACTACACGGAAGATCCCTTCCGCTCTGTAGAGTGCGCCTTAAATAAACAATATTATAACGTCAGAACTCGTCTTTTACTCACGGTCAAAGAAAGAAATTTCTGTAACGATCCCTAATCCCGCGAGCTTACCGGCAACCGGAGGAAACTCGGCGTTACAGAATATACTACTGATTTTTATAATACCAAAATACTCTAAGAACACCCTTTCTAAGATTACCTTCGAACCAATTCCAAATCCTAAGAATAAAACACTTGCATAAGAATCTCATGTATTACTCTTTGACAAGAATGGAAATATTTGTGAACCCATTTTTAAATTATATAACCCATTTTTAATAATATAATAATATAATATAAGATATATTAAAATACAAGGAGGCAAATTGCCCAATGGAAAATTCCAAAACAGAAGACGTAGTAGAAGTACTTCCTGGAATACTAATATTTAAAAATTATTATCAAAACTTTGAACATAATTGTAATAATAATCAATCCGAATTAAAGGAACTTTTCTAATTAAATTTGAAAATTGTAAAATTATTACAAGAAACAAAAATTTTATTAATGTTAATTTAAGATTAAAAGATAAAATAGTTCTACCGAATATTATAACAAAATTACGAACAATGAAAATGTAACTCTTAATGACTTAAAACTTGAAACATTATTCCTAAAACAAATAAAATACGAAGAAAGTTTAAAGAAAATACTATACCATGATAAAAAAAAAATAAAAACTGTAAATTTTAGTGTCGTTATTTTAAGCATTATAACTCTAATTATTGTATATATTCTAAGACCAAAACAAATATTTAAAATTTCGTCGGAGCTTCAAGCTAACGTTGGGGGTGTTATAATGTCACCCATTAATCCCTTTGCACAAGCACAAATAATTTAATTAATTTGACAATTCACGGGAATTGACACATTTTTTCAAACTTACCTTTTTTGCATTTCCGTTCTCATAACGAAAATGCAATACAATAAAACATTTTAATAAATAAATTTAATTTTAAATATTGTTTTACATTTCCGTTCTCATAACGAAAATGTAATGCAACAAACTATTTATTTTTTTTGTCTCCAACACAAATAACGGAAACAACACAAACTTACGCTTAGTAGGCGAAAACCGACTACTAACTTTTAATTGTATTTTATTATAAATGTAACAATATTATTTTAGCCAGTTAGTCTTAAGATAGATTCATAAAGAAGGTTTATTAATTAAACCAAAATAAAAAAAACACACATCGTTATTTTTTTAAAGATAAAATCAAACGATAAAAATATCTACAAATCAGTGTTTCTAAAAATATCAATAGTGTTTTGCAACAATACCCTTTATTAATATAAGTAAACTTAAAGTTAATTTCGGGTAACAAAAACAATTCAGTCTATGGAGGTTATACTAGACATACAAATGAGAAAATCAATCATTGAAAGATAGGAAAAAAACATTTAAAAAAAATATCTAATTTAGTTATGTTTGGAATGGGTGATAAATTAAAATGAAAGCTTTTAAATCAAAATTTAAGAATATTGTGAAATTACAGTTTTAAATAAAAAAAATTATAAATATAAATAGTTCGAAATCAGTTTTTAGAATTTATGTTAACGAATAAAATTTCATTAAATGATTTTTCATTAGAGCCGAGCTTGGATCGTTTATCCGTTATTAGTGCCAAAGAAATGGAGAATATCCTTTCTGAAGGGGATCTGGCGAATATTCGACAGCTTATTTTATATAATAAATGAAATTGATTTTTTCTATCATTCTATCATTTTAAAATACTAAAATTATTTTGAAGATGTACTTTTGTGTTTCTATATTTATTTATTCCAATTTCAATTATGGATTGGTTAAAATTTGCTTCTGGTATTGGTTGAACATATTTTTCAAACAATGAATATATTCTTGATGAATTTGTTTCAACGGGTGGATTATCAATATTAACGTCATTTGCATATTGAAGTAACAAATACATTAATACATCTCTTTATTCTCCTAAACTAAATTAATATATGGCTAATTTATGATAAATTGTGATCTTACTGTCCACTAAGGAAGTTGAAGTCTCACATATTTATACCCTATACCACTATGTGGTTTGGGTATAATGACTTTGTGCTGCTGTTTGTAACAACCAAAAATATTTGACCCAGACCCATCTTTAATTATACCGATTGAATCAGAATCACTTTTTGAGTTGATTTAACAATGTCCGTCCGTCCGTCCGTCCGTCCGTCTGTGTGTCCATGTAAACCTTGTAATCAAACTGCAGGTCGCAAATATGAATATATTTTGATGAAATTTGGTATATAAGCTTTTATCGGCCATGGGATGAAAGATATTGAAATTGGTGAAATTCGGTCCATGTTCAGACCTAGCCCCCATACAAATTACCCCTATGAAATCGACATAAATTGCCATAAGATCCAAATTGTCATATAGATCTTACTCAAATTGGGTTTGTATGCGTTCATTACATCCATTAATGAGTAGTCCAAAAATGACCCCTTTGGTCTCATATAGAGCTGCTTCCCGATATTAACTTAAATCTATTAAAAAACAAAAATATTGCACTGATTCTTCTCAAATTTTGTTTGTATATGTTTTTGCAAAATACAAGAGACGTTACCAACCATCGTCAGGATCGGTCCATTTTTGGACCTAGTCCCCATATAGATATAGCATCCGATATGAACTTTTTCATATCTGCAGCCAAAAAATTAATAAAAATCCCACTCAAATTTGTTTTTTGCTTATTTTCTATGTCCAGTTAGTTGGGCCTAAGAGATAGGGTTTCCAAACGCATGGTATAGGGTATCGTATAGTCGGTCTAGACCGACTATAATTTTCTTACTTGTTTTCTTTTAAATTCTGAGATGAAACTAGGTTCATCATTTGGATGATGAACTAAATAAATAGTTCAATAAATAGGAGCTGCCTTCAAGCTCTTGTGAAGCATCTATGAAAGGTTTTAAAATTGCTAGTAACTGGTCTACGTGATATTCTTTAATAATGCTATATTTCTCAGTTATTTTTTTCTCATTATACAATTTTTGAATATCATAAAAATTTGATTTTATTGACGAAAGCGTAATATAAACAGTATTCCATCTTGTTGGTGTAAAACTTTTTAATGATGTGTTTAAATCACAATTTAACAGATTTTTTGAAGAATTTTAGCAATTTTTATGATGTTGCTACGACTGCTTCAATTTGTGCTGAGGTTTTAGTACATTTTTTTTATTGTATTGTGAATGAGGTGATTTATGCAGTTAATATTTCCATGTTCTTTCAAAGCTACTTTGATGTTACTTTCTCTATCTCTAACCACAACATTTGGTTCAATGAAGGAGCAGTTGAATTCACTGAGTAAAGTCTCTAGTTTCTGTTTTATATTGATGCCTATGTATTAAAAAAAAATATTTAAAAATATAATGAACTGCATTTACAAATAGGATAGGGCATTATTTTACATACATAAATCACAAAAGTTTTTGCTTAATTTAAAATTTTTTTAGTAACGTGTTTTTAAGTGTGTATTATTTTATTGATAACTTACTTGTATTCGAAATTCTTTTCATAGACTTCACTCCCAGCATCTTGTTTTTACACTAACCATCCATAATAAAATGAGCCGTTAAGGCCAGGTAGGAAATTTTTCAAAAATTTTCTGTCCATGGGTCACATGTCAGAGCATAACCAACTTCACCTATGGATGAGATCTCTGATTTAAGCTTTTCGAAGTATATGGAGTAAGTATTCTCGACGTTTCTGTAGATTGTTGTTAGATGTGGAAATAATGAGTCTATATTAAGATTGGTTCCGAATTTATTTCTAAGGGATAACATTTACTTTGAATTGGATTTTAGTCCACTGTCTTCTACTAATGAATATGGCCGAATATCTCCAAGAACTTGTGTTTATTTAAATTTGAAAGACATTTTTATTGTATTTGTGTACATTTTTACACATTTTGCGTGCAACAAAATCTGCTACTTCAATATCATTTTTCGTTTTTAATATGGCCAAAACAATCCCATATCTTGCTTCGCCCTCTTTTATTTAATTTTTATTTATTTATTTTTATTTATTATTAAAATTCACTGCAATAAGAATTCACTTTATTATTTGTAACACCGTCAATTATTTGAAAACACTTGTAGTACAACAGTTAGTTGAGAACAAGAAAAAGTACATATCTCACTGAACAAATACATTTCTCAAAACAAGAAGTGCGTTAAAACAAAGAGTGCGTTAAAACAAAAGCATACAATATCAGTTACAACACCAGCATGTATGCGAAATCAAGTGATTGCACCAGCTGTGTATGTGCCTGTGGTGTGGTTGTGCCACCCGATTGTGCAAATCAAAATGAGTTTGATATTTTTGTGATTGCACAATCATGCTGGTATCGTATATGGGCCATATTTCTCATTATAATAGAATTTTTGAAGAGCAAACATCGCGCATGGATGAATTTTGTGAAGGAATTTTATGACGAAAATAAGAAATTTATTTTTAGACTTAATAATTAATATCCTATAATTTAAATGTATAATAAATAATATATAATAATTAGATATGTATTTTGTTAATAAATGTAAGAAATAAAACAAACATTTTTTTTAAAGGTCACTATCCGTATCGATATTTTCAATACGTTCTTTGTACAGAAATTATGTTTGTACCAGCATGCTGGTGTGTTATGTGCTTCGATCTTGATTGTACAATCACTTGGTGGTGCTAGCATGCTGGTGTCGGTTATGTGCCCTATAACGTTATCTCGAATTAAATAAAAAAATATAAAAGAAATATAATAAAAAAAAAAGTAATTTTTCTTTCATTTAAGAGCTCAAAAATTGATTTTTATGGAAAAATTTCAATATTCCTAATTTAAAGTTTGTTGAATGACATTTTTTATGTTAGAATGTCTAAGCATTTTAAATATTTTTTTATTGAATACGTTCATCGACTAGTCTTTTATATTTGTCAGATTCTAATATTTTTCCTACAAAATCACCGCAAATCTAAATAAAGTTAAGAAAAGTTAATAAAACGTTATTCCACGTAGACTTAACAAAAATAATTCACTAAGTCTGATAAACACTTGCATTAGAACAATATGCACGTACAAACCATTATTATTCATTAGGTGTACTAATTAATTGAAGATTTCAATTTTTAGAAAAAAAGAAAAAAATCATTGGTGTCACATAGACTTATGCCCTAATTTTGTAAATAACTTGCGTTGAACGCCACGCCAACGCTAACTCCAACGAAAGCAAGATTAAAAAATGTTATTTTTTAAATCACTACGAGATTGCGTTGCCCAAACGCTGACTTGTAACGTCATCACTTGATTTGTCAATTAATTACGTAATAAGGATAACCTGCATATTGATCAGTACTAACATTAAATAAAAATATAACCAAAAAACCTAAAATTTTTGGATTGGCAATCCTATCAGCTGTGCTTATGTAAACAAATAAAAACAGCTGATGCTACTTAAATACAAATTCAAATTTTTATCTGTTTTGGAAATTTCGTTTTGAATTGTGAAAAAATAATAAAATTTAACAGAAAAAAAATTTTTGTATATTCTACAAAAATGAATGGCCTCAGATGGGTGGGCCAGAAAATGTCAATAAAAATTTAGACGCGGTTCTGGAAAGTGATGTTTTGCTTTCAACAGCTGCTCAAAACATAAGAGATAGGGTAGCAAATAATTTTTTATAAAATAAGGTTTATTTACATAAATATGCACATAAATAAATACCTACTTAAAAAAAAATAAATGTATTTTAAAAAATTAAGCAGTATTTTCTTTGTTAGTTTGTATTATTTTCGTTTGGGCTTCTATAGCTGCAGCCAATTTTAATAAAGCCGCAGTAATTTTCGTCATTTCTTCCGTCTGTTTTTGTATCAACTTTATGACTTTCTTTCTCCTTCCTCTTTTGCTTGTAGCCGTCGTTTTCTTGCAGAATAAGTGGACCTTTTTGAGGTGTTTGGAGTTTCGTTTGATGCAGTTTTCTCTGATGCAAGCGCAGATGGCAATACAGCTGCTACTTCGACCGATGAGTTCGGTGAGTCAACTTCGACCCGTGGTTGTGTCTCAATCGACGTATCCGGTAATATGTTTAACCCAAACACATTACCACTTGGGTTGGCAGCTACACTAGTATTTACTAGAATATCAACTGCATTGTCCAGTCGCGTCAGTTCGTTCAATTAGGACGGGCCCCCACCGGTTTGTCGTGTGCTTCCTATGTTGAATTTTTTTTTACTCTTCCTTTATAGTCAGTCCTTACCTGGAAAAGGTCATTTTAGGTAACTCATTCAGATTTTTTGGAAATATGACAACAAACCTTTCTCCACTTTGATGCTGTTCTTGTCGGTGGCCCTATTGTGTTCAGTTTTTTTGCAGTAGCATTCCAGACACTATCCACATTTGCCTTATTGCTACCAAAGCTAATGCCTCCTCTTGCGACATCGGGATGCCTCTCCATTTCTGCCACTAACATTTCAAATTGGGCTGATGTTGTAGCTTCTTTTTTGCCCTATAATAAAAAATTCCTTTAATATTATACTAAATTCTATAATAACTATGTACTTACATATCTTTTTGTAGTTTTTGACCAAACACGAAAAACAAAATTAAATATTTTTACTTTTTATTATTATTTGTATAATATTCAAAGCTAACGCTAGAAAAATTGAGGCATTTAACTTGACACTTCAAATGATAAAAAATATTTACTTTTTACAACACTTGTATTGAAAATAACGCAAGAATCAGCTATTACAACGGAACAGTCACTAAACGCAGTGATTTACAAAATACAAATTTTGGCAACGCAAGGTGAAGTGAGGCGTTGCGTGTTTCAAAATTAGGGCATTAATAAAAATAATTCACTAAGTCTGGCATTAAAACAATATTCACTTACAAACCATACAAATTCATAAACGTAAGGTTTTATTGAATATTTATATCATTTTTTTAACATATCTTGTAATCAGTTACCAACAGGTATTAAAAATTAATTAAGTTAAAAGGATGAAATGATACGGTTTTAATTACGTCATTATTATAAAAATTCATTCCTCAAGCTGTATGTAAGGGAAACGAAAATAAGTATTATTGATCATAACTGAAAGTAAAATATGTTAAATGGTAACAGTTTTTGCTGTTTAATTTTCTTTGCTTTATTTTTTATTTATTTATTTATTCATAAATAACATATAATTGAAATTATAGGCTACTCAGAGAAGCAATATCAACTAGAGTATTCAGCTCTAGAGTGTATCAATTGAACATATTAAATTAATTTATATTTTAGTTGGTAAATGGAATTGTATAACTTAGTGGATTTTAAATATTTATCTACAAATGCTATGTTTTTATCTGTTGGATCCGTGAGTAGTTGAATCGTATCATTGTCTTCGATACATTGAGTCCTTTGGGTGGAGAATAGAGAGCATTCTGATAGGATATGTGCTGCGTCAGTTGGGTAAGAAATAATGCAACTACAAGGGTATATAACAGGGAGTTTTAATAAGCAGCCATGCGTGATTTTTGTTTGACCAAGCCGGGGGCTTACAATTTTGATGAGGTCTAATCTATTTGTACCTATGTTTTTCTGTATGTTGTTGATGATTCCGCAGTTGTTGCCATTAACTTTCTTATGCCAATCTGATGTCGTTTGATAGGTGTTTTTGTAGTGGGCTCTTATGTATCTAGACATATCTTTGGGATTTCAATTTTCCATTGTAGTTAATGAAGCTTTTAAAGAGTGTTACTTGGAATGTTGTAATGGCTGGTGACCCATATGCGTATTAAGACAGGCTAACGTTTGATTGTGGTACTTCGAATTTTAGTGGCGTAAGTGTTGTTGTTGGAAGTGTTTAGTATTGACTTAACTGCTAAGAGTGAGTCGGTTCACACTGTGAAATTGCGTCTTTTGTTTTCATAGTGTTCAATTGCTTTAGCGATGGCAGTTAATTTTGCTGTGAGTAGCTGTGTTATGGAAAGTTTTCTAAACTGATAGTGTTGTTTTCTGTTGTGGCACTGAAACCAATATTATTAAGGTTTTCGAACGATCAGTGTATAAAAAATTATGTATTTTCGGTTGATGTTGCATGTTTTTGAAAAGAGAATAGAATTGACGTGGGGTTGTGATTGTTTTTAGTATATTTATGTAGAGATATGAGGCCCTAAGCTCTTTATAAAAAATGCTGTTATTATCGAGGTGCCATGGTGATGGTTTTAGAGCTGTGCTCTGATTGGTATGTTGAGTTCTTTAATTTTTAATTTTGATTTGTTTATTTTCGTTACAATTTTGTGTATAGGAGCGAAAGGATTGATATTTTTGTGATATGAGGATATCGCTTTGGATTTCAAGTGGCAGAATATTAGCTTCAGTATAAAGATTGTTTGTGCGGGTAGTACGAAAAGCTCCTAGTGAAAATCTAATAAAGGAGCTTAGAAGTATACTTAGTTTTCCAAGCAGCGATTTGGGAGCATATCCATAGTTTAGGTAGAATGAGGTCTTTGGTAATTGGAATAAGAATGTGAGTGTTACAGTTAAACATGTGGCTGTAGAGATATTTTATTATATTTATTTTTTAGTTATGTGATTTTATTAGGTGATTAATATGGTCAGTCCGTAGATTTGTGGCTTCAATTAGCTGAATTTCGTTAAATATGATTGTGCAGTTACAATTTTTTTCTGGCAAATATGCAGGTATCTGCGTTTTACTGGAAATAAAATGGCCCCGGAGTAATTCCCCATTCTATAAAGTCCTTAAATAAGGGTTTCATTTTCCTAACTGTGTTTTGCGATGAAGTGAAATAACATGCCATAATCTGTTGTACGCTATTATAAATAAGATAACAGAAATTTGTTACATAATTAATTATTTTTGATCCGCATTTCCAGCTGATTAGTTGGTCGATTATAGAATGTAGCTTAATTCTGTCGAACACTTTTTGGAAATCTAAAGATGTTATGTAGTATGTTCATGTAAGGAGAGCGAACTAACAATTTGATGGTCAGTGAAAAGAAGACTGACGATTGTTGATTTTCCTTTGGTAAACCCAAACTGTCTGATTACAAACCACCAATTCGGTTTGCACTGATTTTGTCTAGTACAAGAGTTTAACGATATACATAGGTCGGTAAGAATTAAGAGATGTTTTGTCTGATCGTTTTTATGAATTGTTATGGTAATGCTGACTATAGATTGTTGTGGAATATATGTATTCAGTATTTTACTGTAATACCGTAACAAACGTTCCTTCATTTCGAAGGGCAGGTTCTTAACCTTTTAAATGTTTTAATATAGAGTTTAATTCTAGTATGTTGATTGGGGTTTCCTTTTTGAGGGCCTCGATGCTGGGGTTGGCAGATGGAGGCTTTGTTAATACTTTTTGTTTTTGTGATTTAAATTCAGGTGGGAAATTTAAGTCGGAGGAATAAATGGTCCAGCATTCACCCAGTACTGTGGTTATTTGAGATTTGTCAGTTATAAGTTCATCAGGCTTTAATGGTGAAACTATTCCATGAATGGTTCGACTTGATTTATAACCAGTGAAAGATGGTATATATTTCCGTATTTTTTCAGCTGGAGATGATGGGTTGATGGTGGATGTAAATGTGTATAGTGATTATTTCTTAGATATATTAATTTCACGTTTAAGTAGCGCATTATTTTTTTTTTGTAGACAACAAGATTTTGTGTATCCATGTTTCTTTTATATACACACCATGATCTGTTTTTAATTTTCTTAAGGCTTTCAAGTTTTGTGTTTCACCATGGTACTATTTTTGTGTGTGATGCTGGATGGATTTGGGGTATGGAAATATTTGCAGCTGGCGTATAATTTTACAAAAATTAGCTGGTTCCTTGTTTAAATTATCACTCATTGGTCTTTCGGATGCGAAGGATAAGCAAAGGTTTGAAATGAGGACCAGTTAGCTTGGTCAATTTTGTAATTGAGCCGAAAAGTTAGGCTTGTCTCTAGGACTTGATGAAATAGATTGGAAAATGATCACTTCCGTGGAGCGTTCTTCCTATTTTCCATGTCGAGTGTACGGAAAGTGGGGGGGAGCAGAATGACAGATCTATGTGTGAAATCGTGGTGTGTGTGCTGAAATGTGTTGGCGATAAATCTTTTAATAATATAAGATTATTGTTTTCTATGTAATTTGCCAATATGTTTCCTTTTCTATTGTTTGATGATGAACCCCAGATTCTGTGCCAGGATTTAAAATCGCCAGTGACCAAAAGTGGTGGCTCAATACTGTTAAATACATTACTGAGGTTTTGTCAGGAGAAAGTATCGTCGGGAGCAATGTATGAGGAAACAATTTATAATTTTAATTTTGAATGGAACTCAATACATATTGAATCAAAATCATTGTTAACGTTGATTTTCTTATGTTGTAAAGATTTGTGAATTAGCAACGCAACACCAACAGAATAGATTATAGTTAATGGGAATTTGAATATTAGTTAAACTATGAATATGAGTTTCTTGTAAAGAAATTAGCTTAGGCGGATACAGTTTTATTGGAAGCTGCATTCATTTTAGTTATTACTAAATCCGTTTATGTTCCACTGAAGAATATTTAGTTTCATTTTAATATATTCGTCTAACATGGAAGCAACACATAAATGCCAAAAGGCAACATTTAAACATGAAAAATAGAAAACTTTTCTGGTTACTCGGTCCAAAATCACAACTGAATATAGAAAATAAATTAAGACTTTATAAAGCAATTTTGAAACCTGTATGGACCTACGGCGTACAGCTCTGGGGAACCGCAAGCAACTCAAACATTGAGATACTTCAACGATATCAATCCAAAACCCTAAGACTTATTGTTCAAGCTCCATGGTTTATTACAAACGAAGCAATACATAACGACCTTAAAATTCAAACTGTTAAGGAAGTAATAAAAACTTTAAGTGAGAAATATTTGACTAGACTTAGTAACAATGTTAACCCTCTAGCTATTGCATTACTGAACGACTCAAATGAATTGCATAGACTGAAAAGATACCACATCATAGACCTTCCTTTTCGAAATTAAATATTTGTTAACAATCAATATTTTGTTTGTTTTATCTTTGTATATTGTTTATATTTAAATACTGTAAGAACATTTAAATCTTGTTAGTTAAATATAAGTTAAATTTATGTTACAAATGTAAATATTTTAAATTTATTAGTAAATATAAATTTATTTACTTTTAAGTTTTCTCGTTATAAATACTGTAAATATGTTTGTTTATATCTGTTAAACAGAAGATTTTCTGAACTTATAGTTGTACTTTCTGGAGTACATCTACAAATGTTATTATTAGATTTTCATCAAATTTGCTTATTATCGTATTTGCTTATTATCGTATGATTGCAATTTAAATAAACTAACAAAAAAAAAAAAATTTAATATATATTAGATAAATGTGTTACAATGAACTAATTTTACTATCTATTTATTTATTGCTGTTTTTCTGTTTGTTTTCTCCAGACTAATGATGGCTCGGATCTCTTTCCTTTTTAGGAATATAGGGCATGTTTTGTTTTTAGCAGAGTGATTATTGTTTGTGCTGTTACTTTTTTTGCAGTTTATATATTTCTGAATATTGGAACAGTTTTCTTTCTTATCAGTAAGATGGTAGTTGTTGGAGCATTTAAAACATATTTTGTTGTTTTTACAAAATTTAGCTAAATGTTCGTAGCGATGGCATTCTTTGCATTTTATAGGAAGAGGTATGTCTTATTCCCAATTTCTCATACCCGATTGATAGCTCAGACGGGAGTGAGATAGCTGCGAATGCGACAAATTTCAAACCGGTTTCTGATAAAAGTTATTTAAATTTTTTAGAATTTTGTTTATTTTACAGACGTTATGTCTTTGAATTTCCTACGAATTTCGTCCTCTGTTATGCCGCGAAGGTCGTTTGGATAGGTAACCCTTTTTTCATAGTTAAGGGTTTGATGGAGCAATCGATGTTGAGTTATGAATGAGTGAATAAGGCTTCTTGCCTGTGAATAATATTTTCTTTTAATTAGTATAGTACCATTTAGTAATTTTTTGCACATTTCAACTTCACGTGAACACTTATTATCGATGACTTGTTTTTATTATAAAAGGCGACACTTCTGATAGAGTTTTAGAACTATATACATGACTCATTACCAAAAACTTTGGACCGTGGGATATGATTGTGAACATTTTCTTTTTTTCAGGTGGTTTTTTATTTTCCCAAACATCAGGAGGATTATTCTTTTTGAAGAGTTGGGATTTAATCCAATAAAAATTAACAACAAATAATTCATGTTTGTTGTTGTTGCATTTTAATCGAAATAGTTTTTACAAAGCGCAGTGTAGTAATTACGTCTTGCGTAGGCGAGTTTAGAACGAACTCTATTCTTTGTTTTAATAATGGCTTATCGTACCAACCAGATGCAACAAAATGTATTACATCGAGTAAACCTAACTCGCTTTTTAAATAAGAAACACTATACTCTTTTTTCTATAACTTATTGTTAGTTACGCTCGGGAATCGGAATAAAAACGTTTATATTTATTTTAAGTTTCCTAATTGGCAACACTGTATTCTTTTAATATCGTGTTACTGTTAATAATACATTCAATTATTTGACGGATAAATTGTGAATCCGATTTTAAATTTTTGTGAAGAGATATATTAACTTTACAAAGTCTTGAAATTACAATAAAATGGATATACACATTTTTTGGACAGCTTTAGTAATTTTTGATTTTCCGTTTTGTTTTGAGTTTATATATATCACTATTTTCTTTTAGCTGTTTTGATATTTACTTCTGCCAAAATGTTGTTTTTTTTAGTGAAAATAGGACAGTTAGGTGTCCTCAAATATATATTTATATCAGCATTTAAAGATGAATTTTTATTTGTTATACTTTTTATTTTCCATAACTCTTAGTATATGGTATATTTTTGAGTCCACATAGACTGGCTTTAATTGTATTTCAGGTATTAAATATTTCATTAATTAATGCATAATTCGATTTTTCAGATGAAAGTATTTAACAATTTGTTTATTTTTTAAAGTTAATATCTGGAAATTTTGCTGATATAAGGCAAAGCTGAAATTGCCAAGAGTTTTAGTTAAGAATAATTTAAAACTTTTTTCTGGAAATGTCGCATAATTTTGAAGCTCTCAAAACATTGCAAAGTATGATCTCTTACTTTGACTTAAGGTATTCCAACGCCGCACAGTAGCGCCCGTAGAGCAAACGAGGTTGCAAAAATCAAAATTTCCATGTGCGCCGACGAAGTTTTGAATAAACCCATGTTATAGGAAGCTTTTCGACGATTTCAAATATGCTACTCTTAATAATATCACATTTTTAGTTTAGAAGATATAACCGTTCAAAGTTGACCGACTTTCGGTTTTCAAAAAAACACACAATTTTTAGTCAATTTGTTGCGATTTCAGGTGTAATATCACGAAAAATAGGTAAAATAGGTATCTATTAAATGTATAATGATAACAAAAAAAATTAACTGTTTGCTTTGTGTTTCTCCTGGTAAATCACTATTTAAAAACTATCCGTTTTTCAGTATTTTTCAACTTTGACGGAAAATAAAAAAAATCTATATTTTTCTATATTTGCCATATTTGCAACACATGTTCTCTGATTATTTCTTTACATAATTCAAAAGGTTTTATCTGCCCGTACGTGCCCGTTTGGCTTCTAGAGGTAAAAAAGGTTAAAAAGACATGGTTGCAGAAATTGTATGGCGTGCATCCCTTACATGATTTGACTGACAGTAGTTTGATCTAATAGTTTGAAAATTGCATTTTAAGTCGGTTGTCTACCTGTGAGCCTCTGCCAAAGTCTAATCCCAATATTCTGTTACAGACACAGGATGCACAAAAAACTACTCATTGAAATTCGCAGGTACGCACCTCACTTAAAAATTACTTTGGAGTACAAATGGTCAAGAACAATATTGACTTATGGTCCCTCCAGGTAGGCACAAATCTTATTTAGACACGAGCATAATATCCAAATTGCATAATTCAGCCTAAATCCATATGTATGCAGGGAACAGGTAAATGTGTAGGCAAGGTAGCATAAGCCTATATATTGCAAAATAAGCATAATGCCTGGATTAGTCTACGACTAAAAGTTGGCGCAACAAGTACTGAAACCATGGCGTTAAACAATTTAAAATTATTTGAACTGTTTAGAAGGTCAACCACACCAAAGTTTTTCACGGAAGCTGCTTTAGAAGAACTTGATAGCTTATACGGAAATATTGAGAGAAGCGAAATTATAAAAAATAATTTTTATCTGATATATGCAAATATTAAGGCAAAATGGGTGAAATCTAATCGAACCATTCAGAACTTCAACTCCAAATACGAGGACTGGCTTAATGAAGACACCATCCTGGATATATTGGCAGTAGATAAACCCACCACATCAACCAGAGGAGCTATAGGAAGGCCAAAAAAAAGTATTGAGGAGTGTTCAATTTTCACAAGAAAGAGGAAACTTGCCGATGCCACCAATGACTTGACCACGAAGCATTTATCGGACGCGCTGTCTATTAAATATACAAAGGATAGTGAAAGAGTTAGGTCGCAGATTACAAAATCTGTTGCTGATGCAAACCCACTGCGACTAAAAAGGATTAAGGAAAGCATTCCCACGCCCACAACGCACACATTAAAAAGTATAGTTCCGAAGAAGCCTTGGCCTTGTTTATGGACTTACAACTTTCCAAAGAAAAATATGAGATACTACGGGCATCCTTGATGTGACACGGGGCTGACGTTTTACCAGGATTCAAGCATATTACGCAAGCCAAAATAAATTCACGACCACTGCATACGGAGTTTACGGAAGTCTCTGTGAAAGCCAATCTGCAGGATCTCATGGGCCATACAGCAAAACGGTTGTTGGAGAGTCTTTCTGAAAATGAGGTGAAAATTCTTCCTGAGAAACTGACATTGATCAGCAAATGGGGCTGCGATGGATCATCCGGACAAAGCGTTTATAAGCAAAGGATATCTTCCGATGACGGTACAATATCGGACGGAAATATGTTTATGGCATCTGTTGTTCCTTTGCGGCTAAAATCTGATGTTTCCCTACTCTGGAAAAATCCACGTCCGTCATCAGTGCATTATTGCCGACCAATAATGTTTCAGTTTGCAAGGGAATCGGCAGAACTCATAAGGACCACGGTGAAGGACATTGAAGAACAAATAAGCAAGATTAAGCCTTCAAAGCTGTAAATCGTAGAAGGAAAATATATTGAATGCAATTGCGAGTTCCACCTGACCATGGTTGACGGAAAAGTCGTAAACGAACTGACAGGAACAACCTCATCATTGTCATGCCCGATTTGCGAAAAGAGTTAGAAGAACTTTGGTAATTTAAACGATTCTACAAACGAGGAGAATTACGAATATGGAATGTCACCATTGCACGCAAGGATAAGGTGTATGGAGTTCTTGCTAAAACTGGCGTATACCCTACCACAAGAGGAGGAAAACTTCGACGAAAATACATCAATAAAGGATAAGGAAAAGATCAGAAAGAAGCAAATACAGGATGCTTTTTTTAAACAAGTTGGACTAAAAGTAGACTGTCCCAAACACGGATACGGTAACTCAAACGATGGAAACACTTCTAGGAGATTTTTTGAAAATGATGAGGCAGTAACTAGAATCACTGGAATTCACAATCAAATTGTGAAAAGATTGGGAACGATCTTGAATGTTTTAAACTGCAAAGAAAATGTCAATTCTACAACATATGGAGAATATGCATCGAAAACTGCATCTCTTTTAGCAGAAATGTATCCACAGAAGAAGTTGACCCCGACCGTCCATAAAATATTGGCGCATGGCAAAGATATAATTGAGTACCAGTCTTTGCCAATTGGAGAGCTTTCTGAAGAAGCACAGGAGTCTCTTAACAAATTTTATAAAAAATATAGATTGCAGAACACATTCAAAGCATCAAGGGTAAGGCAAAATGAGGACCTCTTTAACATGTTGGCAGCATCTTCCGATCCACTTATTTCTTCTCTGCGGCATGTGAAGTCACGAATAGAGTTAGAAAATAATTATAGTTTAGAAATGATTAGTCTTTTAGATATACCTTCTCTTACGAATTGTGATGAATATTTTACAGAAAATTGAAAAAATAAATTTAAAAAAGAAGTAATTTTTTTTTTTAATTTATTGGGTAATAATTTAAAACATAAAACCCTAAAGGAAAAAAATAAAAACATTCTAAAAATGTAAAAATAATTTTTTTTAGTTACCATAAAATTGATTTTTCTACAAATTTTAGCTTTGATAACCCATAAGTAGGCCCCTACAAAGCGTAGCACCCTTTCCGAACGCTCATTTCATAGGCTGAACAGTTATCTATCATATGCTGTTTAAACTGTTCAATTATGTTATTCGGTTCAAAAGATATGATTTTTGCAACGAAAAACTCAAATGGCGCCACTGTGCGCCGGCTGCGTTAAAAAAGTATTTCTCTTGGGTCTTTTAATAGTTTTTCTGCCCTAATTATAGAAAAATATAAATAAATAAGAAAGTATAATAATTACTGGTCAAAAAAAATTAAGGGAACATACTTAAAAAGTTTCTTGGGTATAGATGTGTTTTTGATAAGCTCATACATTTTTTTTTAAATATATTACCTGTTACATCTCCGGAAATTGATTGACTCGTCGACAACCTAATATAATGGTTTTATATTACATATATTTATAAAAGAACGAAAACACTTTTCTTTATTCCGTTTAGAACAGCAGCTTGTGCGACTGTTCATGTTCAACGTTTATTTATTTATTGTTAGTATTTTATGTTATTAAAACACACTTATTCTAGCTTAATATCTAAATGCAATTATGTATGAGAATAGCTTACATTGCTAATTCCCATTCTGATAAACTGAACTATATACACATGTGGAAATGTAAGCATGCATTTCTCACGCTTTGAGTTTGGTGTGTGCGGATATTGTTACACATAAATGGTTCAAGGTTACCATTTAAGTTACGGTACTGAAGGTAGGATAACTTCGACTTATCAAACACACTACTCCTCCTTTTTACAGAAAAAGAATGATCAATAATTATTTTATCATTATTTGATATTATTATTAATATTTTTATAATTTTATATTATTATTATTATTTATATATTTTTAAATTGAAATTATTATATTATCTAAAATGATTTTGTTTATAAGTTTAAATTAAAATTATTAGATTATTTGTAAATATTTTATATAAAAGTTAAAATTAAAATTATAATTATTTAGAATTTTCATTGGGTACTTTCCTTCCCCCTTTTTTTTAATTTCTATAATATTTAAAAAATCAATTTGTTTTCTATATTACATTTTGAATTTAAATTTTAATTTAAGTCTTCAAAGTTTGAAATTTGGTTTAATTGAACTTTCTTTTAATCCGAATTTTAAATTTATTTTTTAATGTTAATTTAATGCCGTTTTCTTTTCTGACAAAAAATGTCGCCCTTTTTTGCCCTTTTTTGGAAAAGAGTATTTTTTATATATTCTGAATTAAGAGCAACCTTATATTATATATCGATCGAAAGGGAAGGTACAAACAGTTTTTTTTTATCACAACCCCTTAAAAAGTTATTAAGCCCCAAATCATTATTCTGAAATGAAGACACAATAATTTATAGTTTTGTAATTCTTATACAAATTTGATTATTTATTTAAAACAACAATAAATATTAATTCAAATAATTTTTTTCCACCGCAGATAAAGCGAAACCATTTAAATTGTTTTTATTTTTCACTAAACACGAATCATTCAGCCTTGAAATTTTACCAACAAGTTGTTCCGTGTAAATACTTGTTGATTGTATATTTTCAGCTATTTTAATTGTATTCTTAAAACTTTTTTGGGCTGGCCATTCATCGGTCTTAAAAAGCATAAATGAAATATTAATTCCAAAATTAACAAGAGTTTTTAAACTCTGGAGAGTAATATAATGAAACGTTGATTTCCAAAAAACTGAATCAATATATGTTAACTTGTTAGTTGCATCTTCGATATTACAGACCACTTCTTCGCATTCTACGACATCAATAAAATCTTTCTCATATAGTATTTGATCAGTACCATTAATCAACTTTACAATATCTTCCGTGCTTTCTTCCACTGTAACCGTATTGAATATTTTGTTATTATATTCTTCTAAATCGTTTAAAAAAAGACTAACACTTGAATCAATTGTTGAAAGCTGTGTAAACTGGTCTTGATTATTATTGCCTAACAGCTTTATACGCAAATTTTCTTTTTCTTCTACAGAAATTCTTTCATCAAAAATTGCAAATATAGAATTTTCTTCACTTACATAATCCATGTGTCTTAATTGAGTTGATTTTGCGCTATTGGCAATCAAGGAAAAATATTTTCCTTCAATTTTTGAGAACTCTTCGAGTTCCATCAAAAAATCCAAATCATTTTTTGGAGCATATATCGTTGACTCGTAAGTAAACCAATACTTTAAATATATTGTTATAAAATAACAATAAATAAAATTTAAAAATTGCAAAACTAAAAATTATGTTTATTCAGTTAAAAATAAAGATTTATGGTTGAATATCTTTTTAACGGATTGCGATAAAAAAAAAACTGTTTGCACCATCTTCCTCAGAGGGAGACAAGCGTTCATTGTGCGTTTAAAAAAAAATATAAAAAATATTTTTTAAAAAAAATTACTTTTTTGGACGACCCTAATAGCTGTATGGTACATTAGAAAAGCGTAAAGAAAAATCGTATCTACTTGATTTTTCCTGTAGAATCGAATAGTCAAGTGCAATTTTTTAAATTTTCAACAGTTTTGGTTATTTTAAAAACGTCACTCAAAATCCGCGTTTTCAGTCGCCTAGAGGCCGGGTAAGGAGATGGAATTTTCCAAAAATAAAAACGCCATTATTTTTATTGATGCAAAACCCTTTAAAAAAGTGATAATATCCCAAAATCAAATTTTTTTGAATAACTCTAATGTTTATATATGAGTACACATTGCGTACTACAATATACATGTTTGTTTTTGTCTTGAAGAAACAAGAAAAACAATTTGTTTTTGCTAAACTTAACGCTAAATGTAAATGTAAGTTTAGCAAAAACAATTTGTTTTGCTTGTCACATGATGCGGTTATGGCAGGATCGCCATATAATGGTTTTATATTATATATATTTATAAAAGAACGAAAACATTCTAGCTTAATATCTAAATGCAATTATGTATGAGAATAGCTTACGTTGCTAATTCTCATACTGATAAACTAAACTATGTACATATGTGGAAATGCAAGCATGCACTTCTCACGCATTGAGTTTGGTATGTACGGATATTGTTACACATAAATGGTTGAAGGTTACCATTTAAGTTACCGTACTGAAGGTAGGATAACTTCGACTTATCAAGCACACTACACTAAGCAGATTATTTTACTTTGGGTGAGATGTTTAAGATGCTGTAGCACATACAATTTGGCATCATTTTTGCATTTATTTTTGTTAAATTTATACAAAAAACAAGAGATAAATTTATCTAACAAGACACTTAAATAATGTAGTGACACTTTTGTGTAAAATAAAAAAATACCGGCTTTAGTTCCTGCTGATATTCATTTAAGTGCTGCCAAATTTTAAAACAACTTTGCCAAATAAATTGCTTATGAGGTGCGCGTTGATACCTCACCAGAAAGCCATAACGAGCGATTAATCGAAAGAAGAAAGGTAGGAAACTTAAATGTAGCTGATCTCGAAATGATTATTAAGAAGGATAATAAAATAATACTTGATATATTTTCAGTGCTTACAAATGATGGCGATAATCTAAAAGCAAAATATGTCAAGCTTACCCATTGGTGGAATGTTTAAAAGCGGATATGTCTTTGGATAGAAAACGTATCACACAATTGGAAAATCAAATCAAGAGTAAAAATTTAATTAGTTATTTTAATTTTTCGAGCCTAAGGTCAGTTTTTATTTCTTTTTATGTTTCTACGTTACATGAATATTTCGATACTCTTCGCAGATCATCCTCAGCATGTATTATTAATATAAAACAAGAATAAACAATTGTTTTAAAAGACATTAAAAAAATTAAAAAAGATTAAGAAAGACACCACATGCTTCATATGTTGACACCGTCATTGCAATGGAACAACTCAGTTACCGCAAATAAAATTTCTATGAAAAAATCGATTTATGTCGTATATGGATACCCCACTCTAATACAATATACATGTTTGTGTTTGTCTTCAAAAAACAAGAAGAACAATTTGTTTTCACTAAACTTACATTTAGCGTTAACGGCGCACAGTGGCGCCCGTAGAGCAAACGAGGTTGCAAAAATCAAAATTTTCATGTGCGCCGACGAAGTTTTGAATAAACCCATGTTATAGGAAACTTTTCAACGATTTCAAATATGCTACTCTTAATAATATCACATTTTTAGTTTAGAAGATATAACCGTTCAAAGTTGACCGACTTTCGGTTTTCAAAAAAACACACAATTTTTAGTCAATTTGTTGCGATTTCAGGTGTAATATCACGAAAAATAGGTAACGAATCGCCTTATTTTTTGTTTGTATTGATTGATGTATTTATTAAATGCATAATGATAAAAAAAAATTAACTGTTTGCTTTGTGTTTCTCCTGGTAAATCACTATTTAAAAACTATCCGTTTTTTCACTATTTTTCAACTTTGACGGAAAATAAAAAAAAATCTATATTTTTCTATATTTGCCATATTTGCAAAACATGTTCTTTGATTATTTCTTTACATAATTCAAAAGGTTTTATCTGCCCGTACTTGCCCGTTTGGCTTCTAGAGGTAAAAAAGTTTAAAAAGACATGGTTGCAGAAATTGTATGGTGTGCATCCCTTACATGTTTTGACTGACAGTAGTTTGATCTAATAGTTTGAAAATTGCATTTTAAGTCGGTTGTCTACCTGTGAGCCTCTGCCAAAGTCTACTCCCAATATTCTGTTACAGACACAGGATGCACAAAAAACTACTCATTGAAATTCGCAGGTACGCACCTCACTTAAAAATTACTTTGGAGTACAAATGGTCAAGAACAATATTGACTTATGGTCCCTCCAGGTAGGCACAAATCTTATTTAGACACGAGCATAATATCAAAATTGCATAATTCAGCCTAAATCCATATGTATGCAGGGAACAGGTAAATTTTTAGGCATGGTGGCATAAGCCTGTATATTGCAAAATAAGCATAATGACTTATGGTCCCTCCAGGTAGGCACAAATCTTATTTGGACACGAGCATAATATCAAAATTACATAATTCAGCCTAAATCCATATGTATGCAGGGAACAGGTGAATTTTTAGGCATGATAGCATAAGCCTATATATTGCAAAATAAGCATAATGCCTGGATTAGTCTACGACTGAAAGTTGGCGCAACAAGTACTGAATCCATGGCGTTAAACAATTTAAGTACTGAAAACATGGCGTTGAACAATTTAAAATTATTTGAACTGTTTAGAAGGTCAACCACACCAAAGTTTTTCACGGAAGCTGCTTTAGAAGAACTTAATAGCTTATACGGAAATATTGAGAGAAGCGAAATTATAAAAAATAATTACGAATATGGAATGTCACCATTGCACGCAAGGATAAGGTGTATGGAGTTCTTGCTAAAACTGGCGTATACCCTACCACAAGAGGAGGAAAACTTCGATGAAAATACATCAATAAAGGATAAGGAAAAGATCAGAAAAAGCAAATACAGGATGCTTTTTTTAAACAAGTTGGACTAAAAGTAGACTGTCCCAAGCACGGATACGGTAACTGAAACGATGGAAACACTTCTAGGAGATTTTTTGAAAATGATGAGGCAGTAACTAGAATCATTGGAATTGACAATCAAATCGTGAAAAGATTGGGAACGATCTTGAATGTTTTAAACTGCAAAGAAAATGTTAATTCTGCAAAATATGGAGAATATGCATCGAAAACTGCATCTCTTTTAGCAGTAATGTATCCACAGAAGAAGTTGACCCCGACCGTCCATAAAATATTGGCGCATGGCAAAGATATAATTGAGTACCAGTCTTTGCCAATTGGAGAGCTTTCTGAAGAAGCACAGGAGTCTCTTAACAAATTTTATAAAAAATATAGATTGCAGAACACATTCAAAGCATCAAGGGTAAGGCAAAATGAGGACCTCTTCAACATGTTGGCAGCATCTTCCGATCCACTTATTTCTTCCCTGCGGCATGTGAAGTTACGAATGGAGTTAGAAAATAATTATAGTTTAGAAATGATTAGTCTTTTAGATATACCTTCTTTTACGAATTGTGATGAATATTTTACAGAAAATTGAAAAAATAAATTTAAAAAAGAAGTAATTTTTTTTTTTAATTTGTTGGGTAATAATTTAAAACATAATACCGTAAAGAAAAAAAATAAAAACAATCTAAAAATGTAAAAATAATTTTTTTTAGTTACCATAAAATTGATTTTTCTACAAATTTTAACTTTGATAACCCATAAGTAGGCCCCTACAAAGCGTAGCACCCTTTCCAAACGCTCATTTCATAGGCTGAACAGTTATCTATCATATGCTGTTTAAACTGTTCAATTATGTTATTCGGTTAAAGAGATATGATTTTTGCAACGAAAAAACTCAAATGGCGCCACTGTGCGGCGTGCCCTCCGTAGTTTTACTTTTATTATTTTATATAAAACTAAAAAATCTTATTTTCAATCTTTATCTCTTTAATGAACGAGTAGATATTAATCAGGCTCCATATCAAATGTTTTTACTTTTAATAAACCAAAAAAGCATTGGCACATTTTTGTCAGAAATTGAGATATATTCTGCATGACAGGTTATACAGCTGTTTCGAGAAGAGTCACTAATAATTTCAATAAAATATTTGGAATTACGTATTTTTTACCATTGACACATTGGAATTGTTGTTGTAGCATTGTTTCGTGAGTATTGGTTGTGCTCTGCGTGTTATATTTCCACACTTTTAATATTACCACGAAACTAATGCAAAAAATCGCCATTATGAAAGCAAAACTTTAACAAAAGGTAGAGTTTCCTTAAGAAAGTACTTTTTCTTATAAGGGAACATTTTCTTGAAAAAGCACCTTTTCTTACAACAAAAAAGAACATTTTCTACAACATTATAATTTCTTATAAAAAGTACTTCTTCTTAAAACGTACCTTGTGAAAAGTAACTTATTAAAAAAGTACCTTATAAAAAGTTACTTTCCTTAAAACGAATTTTTTGTTAATTATCTTTCCACACGTAACCTCTATGTCTTTAAGAGTGAATATGGCATAGTACACACGATTTACATTGGGTTTATATACATGGAATGAATCTGTGGCCCCAGGTATGCGATTTGCATACCCATAATGCGTTAGGGGCGAACAAAATATAGGGTTATATGGTTCAATGAGAACAGGTGGATAGCTTTTTTAATAGTATTTTTTTTATCATTTTTATATTGAAATAAACAATTTTTTACCATACCAAAACAATGTTGGCATTCAAATCCAATTTTATTTATTTTTCAAATTTATGCATGTTTATACTTGTATCTGTTATATTAGGCAAAAAAAGTAAATTTAATACTCAAAATTTCAAAATGACCTAAGCAGAGTGCTGTTCAAAGCACTTGATACAAATGGGTATGTTGCAGTTGATGCAGAAGATATTGATCATTTTTGCAGTTTTTCGACCATAAGGAGTCCCCGTTTTTCACTCATTTTTTTGTAGCACAACGAGCACCTCTTTCTAGTCTGCCTCTTGGGTTCTTCAGCTTCCTTCAGAATATGCTTGATTGTAGGAGCATCAGTTCTTCTTTGAATTTGTTGATGGGTATTTTTTTATTGTTGACACTGCTGTACAGGTCCAGAGCATTGACAACAGTTATTGCAGTGCTTAGATGGAACGCTAATCGTTTGTACCATTTTACAGTCCGGCGCAAGTATGGCGCATATCCTGAGAGCTGGTCAGAGATATGAACGTACGATTTTCCTATGTTGTAGTCAAACACCATCTATGGCTTTGTTATCTCTTTACCGCGGTTTACCTTTGTCACCATTGTATCACCATGTTTCGTGCTCAGCTTTAACACATCCCGTTTGTCTTGCCATTTAAGAACAACAATTTTTTGTGGGTTTTGCTGAGCTTTCTGTTCTCCCCTTTTAAATTTTGCTTGCACAACATCAGGGGGATTACATCTTCGATTCTTCCGTATATTTCCAACCAAGTGAGTTTTGTTTTTTACCATTCTTTGAGCTCATTTCACACTGGTATACCAGTTATCGGTATAGTGGGTTCTTCCATGGTCTAGAAGCTCTCCAAACAGTTCCATAACAATTTTTTCAGAAACAGCTGTCTCGTCAACTTTCTCTTTTCCAGCATATACTTTCAAATTCCAGGTATATCCGCCACCGACTCACAGTTTGAATAACTTTATGCCATACTTGTGCCTCTTATTGGGAATGTATTGTCTAAAGAGAAGTCGTCCTCTAAAGTGTACATTATATTCACCGATACAGGATTCCTCTTCTGGAATGTGTGATATCTGATATTGTCTTTGAGGAAGAATGAAATACTTCTGCAGTTTGAATACACGGTCAGACATCGGAGTTTGTTTTTCGTTGTTGCAAAGATTGAACATAGATAACAGCAACTCAAATCGGTTTCTGTTCATTACTTCTGAAATACCATTCTTATAAATAGGATCATTCGATCAATAATCTCTTATATGTCGCAATGGCACAAGACCCATCCAGAATAAAATTCAAATGAATTTTCTCATTTCAACAGCATTGGTATCTATCCACTTTTTGATTCTAGGCTTAGGGAGTGAGGATTCTGCCAGAGTTTGCGCCGCAAATCTATTGGTTTCAATGGCCAATAGACCAATTATTTCATCGTCCAATAAATGATTGAAGCATTCAGTGGGTCCTTTTTGATGTAATTTCGTGCATATATCGGTGTTTCCAAGTATTGCATCTGCAAATGTCGTTCTTTCCCCTTCTACTAACTGCCATATTGATTCCCCTTCTAGTAACTGCCATATTGACATCCGGACTTCTATGATTTTCCTCAAAAATATTGTCCGGGTCATCCACTTGCTCCTCAAGAACACGAGATGTTGATAGCGTCGAACTAAAATCTGGTAAAATGATGTTGAATTAACGAGATGTTGATGGTCGTGAGCTGAAATATGGTGAATGGATGTTGGCGGTTTAGCAGAAAGTGAGGATTGTCTAACTGTTACCAGAATGTCTAGTTTTTCTTGAGAATCATCGTACGTAGATGGAGGTGGTACTGTGATGAACATTTTTTGGTCCACACTCGTTGAAGTGGACGGAACAACTTCTACATCTAACTCTTCATCACAGCTACTAGAAGGAATGTAATCCTTGTCTCTATCAACATCATCATCATCATCTTCTAAGTCACCAAAATCTGACAGATCAGAGAGATCAGCAAAGTTTCATTTATCTCTTTATCACCAAGTTTTTTCCTTGACATCTTTTATTTCTTTTTCAGATTAGCTGAATTTATTCGTCTCAAACAATAAAGAAAGAAGAAAGTGTTAAATGTGATCACGCGGCCCCAGGAACCTGCTGAAAAACCATGGAAAAAGTGAAAGTTTTCACTTTCTGTTTTCAAATGTACAATAAGTAAACCAATAAGTAGACCTAAATATATTAAATATTTTTCCTATTGATTACGGTCAAAAATTGTTCTTTAATATTAATCAGATCCTAATATTTTTCTTATAAAATCAACGAAAAGTAACTAAAAAGAATTCCCTATGACTGGCAACCCTTTCTTTAATGCAACATGTCTGTGGTCACAAGCATTAACCGCCTAAGTCGACAATCATGCATTCGAAAAAAATAACTTTTTATAAGTATATATGTAATGGGGCTTCAGAACAAATAACTTTAGTTCCATTGTTGAACGTTAGACGGCGCTGCAGTATTAAGTGACAGCAAAGGTATATGAATTTAATTTTTTGCCAACAAACTATCTACTGCTTTTGGTTTCTGATTAGGGTTGGTGACTCAACCCGAAACAGCTGTATAGCCTTTTATGCAGAATATAGATCAATTTTTGAAACAAGTGTGCCAATGTTTTTTTACTTTATTTAAAGTAAAAACATTTGACCTTGAGCCTGATTATTTTCTAACTCAATCGTAAAAATTTAATTTTTAACAGATTAAATGCAAAAACCTCAGCGAGTGCTGTAGTTCGTAAAATTTATTCTGAAAAATTAAAGCTGCCTAACACTGTAAAGATACCAGTAAAGATACCAGAAAAAGATATGGAAAGATGACGGTATTGGTTTAATTGGATTCGGTACAAAGTGTCCTACTTATATCGAAAGGATTTAAATGCAGACAAACAACAAGATAAAAAAGTTTTACTTCAAATGAAAAAGAACGGCTAGTAATCAGTATGGCCCATAAAGTAGTTGTTATTTCGGATAGAAAAAAAAATAAAAGTCAATGGATAAGGTGGACCAAGACAAGGAGCTTATTAGTGGCGAGCAAAAAGGATATGCAATTTAAAAGAATTATATAAAAATGAGTTAGAGAAAATAAAGATATTATCAAATAACATATTAACATTAACATATGTCTGTTTCCAGAGTTGTTTTTAAGTATTTGTGTTATTTTGATGTAATTGCTTTATTTGAAACTCGTTGGAAAAACAAAATATAGGGAATTGGAAGAAATATTTCAAAAACTTTGAATTGTACTGGATACCGTCAAATCGCCTATGTGTACATGGTAGGGCAATTGGTGGCTGTGTTCTCGGATTTAAGAATTATTTGGTAGATAACCGTCTTAAAGATTCATATCAAGTAATAAATGAAACAGTTATGCTTAAAATTCAATAGATGGGAACTGTGATTTTATGATGTTAAAAAACTTATTTTTAAACAATCAACTGGAGAATGCCTTATTAGTAGGTGCCATGATTGTACGTATTGGAGCACAACAACAGGATATAGAAAATATCCATGCGCACAATTTGACAGCCGGTTTAAATGAAAGAAAATCCAGAGATGAAACGGTGACCACAAATGGAAAAAATCTTTTAGAGTTCTGCAATGATTTTGTACTTATAATACTTAACGGTCGTACAATTGGAGATGAAAATGGCGAATATACATTTGTTAGTACAGTAAGATGCTCTGTTAATGATGTATGCACAATATCCCAGGAAGCGCTTCAGTATGTAGAAAATTTTGAAGTTGACTCTAAAATCTGGTCAGACCACATGCCACAGACATTATAGTTCAAAGTTGACAAAGATAGACGTGTTTGATTAAGCTCTGTGGATTTACGTAAAAAATAGAGACTCGTGCAACCATTTCCTGAATTCTTTGAAAATATATTTGCACCTACATTGAAAGATAAGTAAAACACTTTCGTGTGCAGGAAATTGTGTAAAAGCAATTATTGCAAAAAAGTCAATATATAGAAATGAATTTCCTATCTTTCAGGCCCAACTAACTGGATATAAAAAATATGCATAAACCAAATTTGAGTGGGATTTTAATTAATTTTTTTGGCTGCAGATATGAAAAAGTTCATATCGGATGCTATATCTATATGGGGACTAGGCCCAAAAATGGACCGATCCTGACCATGTTTGGTAAGGTCTCTTGTATTTGGCAAAAATATATACAAACAAAATTTGAGAAGAATCAGTGTAATATTTTTGTTTTTTGATAGATTTAAGTGAAGATCGGGAAGCAGCTCTATATGGGGCCTATGACTAAGAGTTGTCCCATAGGGATAATTTTTGGACTACTGATTAATGGATGTAATAAACACATACAACCCCAATTTGACTAAGATTTATATGATAATTTGGATCTTATGGCAATTTAAGTCGATTTCATAGGGGTCATTTGTATGGGGGCTTGGTCCGAACAAGGACCGATTCTCACCAATTTCAATATCGTTCATCCTATGGTCGATAAAAGCTTATATACCAAATTTCATCAAAATATATTCATATTTGCGACCTATAGTTTGATTACAAGCTTTACATGGACACACAGACGGACGGACGGACATAGAATCAGATAGTGATTCTGATTCGATCGGTATAATAAAAGATGGGTCTAGGTAAAATATTTTTGGTAGTTACAAACAGCAGCACAAAGTCATTATACCCAAACCACATAGGGTATAATAAAACTATGTTTGTTTGTTTAAATTTTGTTTAAAGCTTCCAGCGCGGGGTTTTATTCATATAAGTTTGTTTTCTTTTGTTTTTTAACACTTGTTAAACCGAAAAAAATTTACTTTATATTTTACAAATATTTTAACAGTTAAATTTAATATAACTACATGCATTTAAATCAGTGATGTTCAAAAATAAAAATGTAGTTGTGTTGGTGAGAAAATGAGAATTGCACTGTAAGAAATGTTTAATGGGTTAATAGCAGTGTAAATATCTGTATGAATTTATTTTTTAATGAAAATATGAAACTGTAGTTGTGTTGATGAGAAAATGAGAATTGCACTGTAAGAAATGTTTAATGGGTTAATAGCAGTGTAAATATCTGTATGAATTTATTTTTTAATGAAAATATAAAACTGTTTTCTGTAAAATTGTTTCAAAGAAATAAAAATTAAACAAAAATTAATTTTTTGAAAGGAAAAAAATAAATACATATGTGTATACATTAGGCTTTTTTTCATTGTTTAAAAAACTTAAAGTTGTAGATTTTATCAATCAATATTAATCATTTCATTTTTTTACATATTAAAAAATATCTGTAATAAGTTAAAAAAATTAAATTATTGGAAGGAAAAAAATGCATTCGATAGGACTCGAATTTTTAAAAACATTTCAAATTTTATATTAAATAAATGGGGTTTTTTTTAATAATTCTATTAAAGATTTTTATAGATCTTGCATTATAAATTTTTCAATATTTTTGTTTTCGTGACAATTGCGTATTAGCAAAACATTTTTTAAATTTACAAAACTTAGTAAATTACGTTGTTAGAACAAATGATTTATATACCTTTTTTATTTAATTTATTAATGTCATTATGAAAATAATTAAAATGTCGTATGCAAACGTTTAAATTGTTTTCCTTAAATGTTTTATTACAAATAAGGCATTGGGGATTACCGAACGCATTATAATCATAAAATATTTTTCGTGCATTGCTATCAATTTTTTTCAGTGCATTAAAAAAAATCAGCATACACCCGCTAGACGTGCTCATTCGTCGCTGTTTCATTGATGACTAAAAGCAAGAGCGTAAGAATACATTTGAGTTGAGCATGAACAATTGTTCTATGAAATGAACATGCCTGATTTAAATCAATATCGCATCAATTTTAGTAAGTCATCAAAAGGTTTTCTTATTTGGCATCGAGTGCATTCTCAAATATTGAATGCTGCTTAATCATTCAAAGTCCACTATCAATGCTTTGCTTCGATTTTAAAGCGAAATCTAAAACCTTCGCCCCAGTTTTATTAACTGTAACATGCAGCGATGAACTGTTTACTTCCGAGCAAATCCTGAGAAGTGGTAAACACCAAACAAAAAAAATTTATCTAATATGCACATGTCATACATCAAATTAAAGCACAGGATCTCTACTTCAATAATCTAACAAAATAATTTAATTATTTTAAGAAATCTTACTATATGGTGGTTGTTCTCAACATTTTTAAATTATCATATTAGTTGAATCTGGTAACATGTTTTTCTCCGACTTGATCTAAGTTGGTAGAGACATCAGTGGTGTGTTGTTTATCAAAGGAATTGCAAAGCCTCAAGTTTTAAGGTAAATAATATTCTTTTTAGAAAAACTAATTAATATGTCACAACCGTAAAAAAAAGTATCCTTTCAGTTAAAAGAAAACGGATTCTGTACTCATTATTGTTTCGTAACGTGTGTAATATATCAAAAGTAATACTGGCTATGTGTGCAAGCATAATATAGACATAACCATACTATCAGATAGTCAAGCTGCTATTCGAGCACTAGGCACTAGGAATTGAGGCGAACCCCATGTGCAGACTCTGCGATGAGAAGACAGAATCACCAGAGCACATACTGGGGGATTGTGGAGCTTTAATGCATAAGAGGAAAATGCACCTGGGTTCTTTCCAAATACCAGGGAGCGAAATAAAATCACTGGAACCAATCAACATCCTCGAATTTCTTAGGGCTTCAGGGTTGGGTGAGATTTTAGAGGGACAAATTATTAGCAGAGGGCAGTACAATAGATCACTTGGTCGCAGTACTTTCGACACCTCTTTATACAATTACAATTACAAGCATAATATAAACAAAAATGCTATTTTGCCCAGTTATGACTATTTTTAATTATTGTTACGGTTGTGACACACATAGTGTTACGGTCGTGACACAAAATGTTTTGGTTGTGACATGTTATTTTTGTTGCTGTTATTAACACACTATAAATATAGGGTAAAAGATAGTTTCCATTATAAGGAACATATACACAATGTACGCAACACACACATGAAAAAGGAATAGTCATACACAATGTAAATCATGCACACGATATGTAATAACTCATGCCATAATATGTTTTTCGTACTAATGATGATTTTGACACTGATTTTCGAATAGAACAGATTAAATGTTATTTGCCTATTCCTAAAGAAGTTCGGTTGAAATTGTATTTCAAAAATAACAAGTTTTTAAATTTAGTGTATTCATAATAATACCTATACAGTTACAACAGTTAATAGCTATACAGTTACAACTAACTCCAAGGGACCGCTAAAATGTTTCATAATAACGAGATTTTCGTTGTAATGGAAAATGTTTGTAACAAAACTAATGCCAATTCATTTCTTTTTTTTCTTGCGTGAAAGTTTCTCGCTTGTGGTTACATAAACTCTTTGATAAATGCTGAATTTCTCTTCATTTCTGTACAATATCACAACCGTAACGCATCTGTCACAAACCTAACAACTTTTTAATATTTTTTTTTCTAACGGACCAAGAGAGAAAAATTTTTGAATACAACTCTAAATATTTAAATATACATCTGTTGTGACAAGTATATATTTTGATTTCTGTATTTTTCTTAAGGGCGTACAAAAAGTGAAATCAAGGAAAAAAATGTGTCACCAATTGTGTCACATCCGTAACAACAGCAAACTAATTGTTTGCAATAAGTACAATAGTCAATTTGCATAAGTGAAGGTTACATAATTGTAGTTTTAGGTGAATGCTAAAAACCAAAAATTTTTCATAACGTTTTCATAACATAAAGTAGCTGCAATCACCCGGTGAAAGTGTACTTTGTGTCTCAACCGTAACCAGGATTTGCTCCTCTACAAACAAAAACACTTGCTTACATGAATTAAATCGCTTACCTAGTATATTGAAACAAATACGCACGGTTATTTATTTTCTTATATTTTGTTGACTTGTTACTATAAAATTTAAATATATACAAAGTTAATGCAGTTAAAAGCGGAGAGATATGCACGACACATCATCGATTGTTTACATTTAAATTGTGTGTTACGTACTGCATACACTCACTACACAATAAAGAAGTACTTTTTCTTAAAAAATAAAGCTTCTTAAGAAGTACTTGTTTGTGAAATAGTATATTTTCTTAAAAAATTACCTTTTCTTATAAAGTGGCTTTTCTTCAAAAAAACAAATTTTCTGAAAAAACAAATTTTCTTAAAAAAATAAATTTTCTCAAAAAAGTTAATTTTTTAAAAAGCGTATTTTATTAAAAAGTACATTTTCTACAAAAATACCTTTTCTTAAAAAGAGTACTTTTTCTTACGTTTCTTTAAGTAGTGCCTTTCTTAAAGAAGTACCTTTTCTTAAAAATTATTACTTTTCTTAAAAAGTGGGCTTTCTTAAAATACAAATTTTTCTTTCAAAAGTACCCTTTCTTAAAAAGTACCCTATCTAAAAAAGTGCACATTCTTAAGAAGTAAAGAAGTAACTTTACTTGAAAAAATATATATTTTTGAAAAGTTAACTTTTTTTGAAAAGCAACTTTTTTAACATAAGTAACTTTCCTTAAGACACAAAATTTTTTACAAACGTTCCCTTTATAAAAAAATGTCTTTTCCTTAAAAGTTCCTTTTGTAAAAAAGGCACCATTTCTTGGAAATGTACCTTTATTTAAATAAGTAGCATGTCCTAAAAAACTACCTTTTCGTGCTTCTGTTTATAAAAACGTATATCCTGAAGAAAATAACACTTTTTAAAAATTACATTTTCTTAAAAAAGAGCTTTTCCTAGAAAAGAACTTTTTCTCAAAAAATTACAGTTTTTTAAAAACTACATTTTCCTACAAAAGTATATTTTCATAGAAAAGTACCATTCTTACAAAAGAACTTTCTTAGAACAATTAATAATCAAAGAAAAGAACATATCCTTATAAAAAGTAACTTCTTCAAAAAAAGTAAAATTTTTAAAAATAGTAAATTTTCTTAAAATGTAGATTTTTTATATATAACATTTTCTTAAAATAAAGTGCATTTCCTTAAAAAGCATATCTTCTTTCAAAAATGTCATTGATTATATGATGCAGTTTAAGTGCTTGGGCACTTGAATTTTGTACAGCAACAACACCACCCTCATCACACACATAAGAATAAGGCAAAGCATTGTTTTTTTGTTGGTTTTTTGGCAATTTAAGCTTCTCACAACATTCAGTAAACTCTGAGAATTGTTTAAGGCACCTTTGCTTAAAAAAAAACTACTGATTTTAAAAGTACTTTTTCTTAAAAAAGTAAATTTTCTTAAAAATAAGTGGCTTGTCGTGAAAAAGTATATTAAAAAAAGCTTTTTTTCTTAAAAAATACATTTTTTTAAAAAAATAAATTTTCTTTAAAAAATTTTTCTTAAAAAATTAGCCATTATAAAAAATTAACCTTCCTAAAAAGGTACTTTTTATAAAAAAAGTTCTGCAAAGTAACTTTTCTTCAAAAGTACATTTTCTTAAGAAAGTACTCTTTCTGAAAAAAGTACCTTATCCTAATGAAGTGCCTCTTTTTCAGTTAGTACATTTTCTGAAAAAGAATTTTTCTTAAAAAGGAATCCTTTGTTAAGAAGCACATTTTCTCAAAAAAGAACACTTTCTTAAAAAAGTACCTTTTATTAAAGAAGTATCTTTTCTTAATAAAGTATATCTAATTGAAAATTTACATTTCTTAAAAAGCAACCTTTTAACATAAGTACCTTTTCTTAAGATTAATAATTTCTTAAAAAGGGTCATTTTCTAAAAAAACACATTTTCCTAAAAAATTTTCGTCAAAAAACACCATTTCTTGAAAAATTTCCTTTGTTCAAATGAGTAACTTTTCCTAAAAAAAATACCTTTTTGTGAAATACAGCACACTTCCTTAAAGAATAATCCTTTTAAAAAATTAAATTTCCTTAGAAAAGTATTTTTCCTAGAAAAGAACTTTTTCTCAAACAAGTACAGTTTCTTAAGAAACTACATTTTCTTACAAAAGTACTGTGGTATTTTTATGGAAGTTTGCAGGAACGGCATGTGGTATTTTTATGGAAAGATTATAAAATCCATATTGTAAATTTATAGATATCAAAATTGGATTGTTGATGAAATTTTGGTGTCCAAAATTTCTTATTCAATTAAAAGACTTGAGACTAGTTAGCAGTTTGAAGTTCTAATTGTAACACCTTTATTTCCACATTCCCAATCTTATATTTAAAACTACCACTCTAGCTTATATTCTAAGTTTGAGTAGAATTTATTTTATTTATGTTTTTATTTAATGAGTACAGCACAACAAGAACTAGTCTTATCTAATAGTACTGGGAGGATAATGGCACATTGTGATTTTGTTATTAAATAATAGCTCCTTACAAAGCTCCATTTGCAAAAAGCACTGGGCCATCTTCAAATATATTGGATCTTGTCCCGGTGCTGAAGTTTTTCGGTGAATGCTTAAAACCGTTTTCATATAATTGCGATTTAAATATAATTTCATTTAATTTGATTTTATTGTAAAATGAACCGAACAGAAATTAATAAAGAACATAAAAAACACTCAATATTTACACGAAAACTATCAACAAGAAACATTGTCAGCAGCTGTTTCTTTTACCCAAAATACTAGTTGTATGCTGCCTTACATTAAATATACTTGTTTGTAGTTAACGAATACCAAACGTTTTTACTTTACCGAACTACATTACCGCCATTTGTTTTTATTGAACCGCATTGCCATCCGTTATTTGTGGTTCACTGTAATACCTGCAGTAAGCAAGTATAAAAGCAAGTATGCAACGTACTCCGCCAAATGCACTTATATTAACCTCCAGTTTTATACAACAAGCTGAACGTAAACTACACGAGACATCTGCAGAAGATACAATTAAAACAGGAGACGACTTGGTTGGCACTGTGGCGCATAACGATCTGATGCAACTGATGAAAAGCTCGATTGAGGAAATAATGAAAAATAATAAAAAAGATATCGAAGAAATTAAAAATCAAATAGTAGATGTCAACGTTAAATATGATAACATAGAAAAAGAAGATTTAGCCCTACGAGAAGAAATTGAAAAGTTACAAAAAGATAGACAGATGGATCATCAGCTGATACAATGAATATCCGATCAAGAAAGAAGGAAAAACTTAATTTTTTGAGGAATCGTAAGAGAGTGATCGCCGAAATCCGCAGTGGAAAAAGTCTGTACCAACATACTGAAACTACCTGAAGTGCAAATCAACACCGTTAGGGTTTTGTTTACTGGCGGTAATAAGATCAACGTAGTAGCTGAAATGAAGGAAGAGGATATGGCAAATAAAATATTTAAAAATCTGAGACACTTAACAGGATCAAAAATAAAAATAGAAAATGATCTCAACGAAAGCAGACAACAAGATAGAAAGGTGATGATGCAGCTTAAAGCAGAAATTTTGGATGTAAAACGTACATACTCGTATAAAGTTTTTGTTAAAAATGATTTTATCAAAGTTGCGGTTAACTGGATCATGTGGAACATCAGTCGAGAGCTGTTTTGCGGGAAAAAGAGCGGAAAAGAGGTATTATTTGAGCTTCATGGAGAGAAATAAAATTCTATTAATGTAAAGTATAATATGTTACTAGAAAAAATTAATGAAAAAACTAAATACTAACAATATATGTAATAGAACATATGAAGAGATTATAGAGAAGTAAATATTTTGTCATACAATAATAACGGTCGTAATAAGACAAGACAAGACAATAATAACAGGAAACCCATGTTTGTCTACACAGGTCTGAAAATTTTAATAAATAGTTTAGTGGGTGTGAGTTATTTTTGATACTAGCAATAAGAGAAAGTGTGTAGGCAAGAGCAATTGCAGGTAACCTGTTGTGAGTAAAAAGGAGCTGTGCAAGCTAGGTACTAGTTACTCATACATAACTTTTGAACAAATTACGGTTATTAACGGCAAATAAACTCATTGCGTTTTAATATTATACGTATCTACATGGGAAGTGCGGTATGGGATGAAGAATTTGCTAGAATAAATACGCTTTTTAATGAAAATGATTTAAAAACCCCCATGTTATTGGTGACTTAAATGTACGCATCGGTTCCTTGCAAAATCGTGTACATTATATATTTAATACAAATATTAATACAGTAAACGAAGAAAGAAAATCAAAAGACAAAGAAGTTAATGCCAGATGTCGGAATTTTATGAATTTTAGTTGTGATAATGGGATGTTGGTAACGAATGGAATGATGATTGGTGACGCAAATTTAGTGTTTACATTCATAAGTGGTGTCGGGTCACTGGTAAATTATGTTTGTGCTGTGTACCAAGATTTTATTCATCACATTGATAATTTTATGGTTGATAATCAATTATGGTCTGACCACCTACCAATAGTTCAAGTTAAAATAGATGACGGATGCAAAATAAACTCACATCTGTTGCCAAAACTACATACGAAAAATGAATACTGAATTCAAAAAGAATCCCTAGAATTTGGAGGTATATCGACAGTAGTGAAGGAGGCTTAAAAAACGAAATGCTAAATGCGAGAAAAGCTTCCTTTAAATGGCGGCGTAAATTCAGAAAGACAAATTTTTCAAAAGCAAATAAAAGATTTAAAGAAATTTGTGTGGAAGAAAAATCAAAGTATCTATTGCGTTTAGAACAAAATATAGAACAAGTTAATAACAGTAACGATTGATGGAAAATTGCTAAGGCAATAAGAAATAGCGATGGATGTCCAAGAATAACGGCATTTTAAAGGAGAAGATACCAGAATGGCATCCGAATACTGCTATCTTGGCGTTACGTTGACAACAAATATGATTTTCAAAAGATATATTGGAATAAGAACCACTTCTGCCAATAACAGCATAAATCAGACCTGGAACAACTTTTTGAACAAACCCTCAATATCTGTAAGATCCAAATGGAAACTGTTTGTAACAGTACAAAGCTGTAGCGCACAAGTCTGGGGATTCTCTCTGTTCGATGAAGTGGATAAACCACAGATATACTTTTTAAAAAAAATATTGAGGCTTCCTACTTTTACACCAACATATACTTGAAACGGGAATAGAAAATGGTCATCTCTATACTTTCGACTTGCATCGGAGGTATATAAACAAAGCTTTGTTCGATTATAATCAGGACAGACTTCCTAATCACTATCCAAAATCCTTGTTAGACGGCAAATTCTATTGGTGAATGTTTTGAATAGAATAGGAGTTGATTATCTCATGGGCAGAGCAAAATCTTAATTAAACACAGTGGGCAGGAAATCGAATTATAGGCACTTAAAACTAGCTATAACCAAGTCCTTCTAATGAAAGCAGCTGAAAAAGAAGAATATATAGAAAACTTGACCTAATGGTAGGAATTAGATACATGATAGTCGAGCTACCGTTAGAAGACATAACAAGGCAAGAGGTGACCTTACTAAACTTAATGGTAATAATTATCAGTTAAATGTTTCAGACTTATGGTCACTTTGTAATTTGAAAGCAAAATAAAACATAGAACATTTTATAGGCCGTTGTAATACTCTGAAAGAGTTTAGAATTTTACATTTTCGAAAATCTTTACTTATATTTTGATGAAAACACAGAATCTTTTTAATAGCGGAGTTTAATGCTTAGGAATATTTGAATTGTAAAATTGACGACATGTTGTCAAAGTCGAATGTAGATATATTCTTAATTTGATCCTTTTTATAATTATGTACATATATTGTTAAATTTAAAACGAAAAAATAAAAAATATTACTACTACTACTACATGCCACTGAAATTAAAGGTGAAGATAAAAATGAATATTGAAAGTTGTGAAAAGTTAAATTTGTTGCCAAAACTGATTTTGAACGATAAAAATATGGAAAAATAAAAACAAAACTTGAATAAAAACTTAACAATACAACAAAACCAAGGTGAATTTATGAACTGAGAATAATTAGTTACTAAAAACTCAAAAAGTTAAGAATTCAACCACATTCAAATCTAAATGCTGCTAAAAAGCAAGGACTGCTCAACAAATTCCAAAATACAAATAACCAGCAAAATAAAGAAAAAAAATATCCTGACCCTAAATACAAATATGTTCGATAATGCAGAAAAGATTTTAAAAGATACTTTGAGACATTATTAAATGAACCACTATTCTGTGGTTTTCTAGAATAACCGCGTATGTCAAAAATCAAAATGTTCATGAGAGCCAAAAAAAACGTTATATTTTAAATTATGGGCTCGATATAAAGTTTTTAAGACTTTTTATTTAACAGTCCTGTAGATATGGGCAATAAATACTTTATAAAAAATTTGGAGTCAAAAATCTAAAGAGGAATATATCCTAGAGAAGGACGAAGAAAACAATATATAAATTACACTTAAAGTATGTGCAGATAAAACAACTTATGCCGACAAATGTCGTTTTCTTTGAAAAAGAAAACTACCAGTGCAACTACACATTTAGACATAAGTTGTTGTTGCTTAAAAATTTATTTTTTTTCGTCAACAGAAAGTTGACGGGACTTAGGGTGAGAATATAACAACGTATCAAGAATAATAGTGACAATGTAGTGTGTTTGATAAGTCGAAGTTATCCTACCTTCAATACGGTAACTTAAATGGTAACCTTGAACCATTTATATGTAACAATATCCGCACACACCAAACTTAAAGCGTGAGAAATGCATTGCTTGCATTTCTACACATGTAAAATAGTTCTATTTATCTTTATGAGAATTAGCAAGCTAAGCTAATTCTCAGACATACATATACTTAAAAATACTAACCTAGAGTTAATGAAAATAAAATACTAACAATTAATAAATAAACGTGTAAATAAACAGTCGCAGAAGCGGCTGTTTAAACCCGAAATTGAAATTGTGTTTTAAACTTATTGTATGTCGATCCTGCCATGGCCACGTCATGGGATCAGGACTCCATGTCGTGGCCAAAGTGAACCAGTGGCCAAAGTGAAGCAGTGGCTAAAGTGAACCGGTGGCCCATTTAAACAAAAAGAAAAAGCGAAAACTAAACTAAAGTGAATGTAAATTAGTTTACAATTGGTGTTCTAGACAAATAATTACAACACAAAATTTTTGATTGAACTGATTTGTGCAAATAAAATGCTAAAAAAAATTAATTAAAACATATCAAAACGTAAAAAAAAGATGTGCTTTAATACAATTAAATAATAAGAAACATTATTAATTAAAAAAGAAGCTATGTTTGAGTATCTCTTTTAATTAACTGAAGAATAAATAAAATATTGCAATGCAAAACCATGTTCAAAAATGACAAAGTGAAAATAAATATATCAACGATACTTGAAAAGAGGAAATTCAATGTCGACCAAGAAAGGAAAAGTATTAAAAATAACCTGAAATTAAAACCACATTTAAATATCATTTAAATAACTAAAAACAATTGGTAATAAAATGATAATATACATCAACTAAAATGCATAATACCTAATAATCAAAATTACAATTATGGCAATGCGGCCGATGCATTGTTCAGATGAAACAGGTGTAGCCGAGACACCTGAAACAAAAAGTACCAACAACAACTAAAAAAAAAAAAGGAAAATCAACAACGGCTGCAACTACATTAAGAAAGTGTATCAACATCAGTCGCAACAATCAACAACGGCTGCAACTATAATAACAAAAAAAATATAAACAACAACAGCAACAAAACTCATCTATAAACAACGAATCAATAATAATAACAGCAACAGATCCAACAGCAGAATCAACAGTTAAGTTTTTCATTATTTAAAATTACTATTAAAGGTAGAATAAATTAAAATTTTTATTTCAAACAAATTTTAAATTACGTTAATTACTAAAATATAATTACTTAAAAAAATACAATTTAAGGAAATTTAAAAGAAAGAAGAAAATTTTTATAAAACCTTAAATAAAAAGAAAATTCGTCTAATAAAAAAAAAATTAATATATTTACACCAAAATTTATATCTAACTATTGAATTTTATCTTCGATATTGAAATTTGAATATTTTTATTAATACCGAATTTTATTGTTTATATTAACATTTTTTCATAAATTTTTTTATATTTTGAAAAAAAAAAAAAAGTATATATTCATATTGATTTAAAACTGGAACATATATATTTCTGTATATCCGTATTTAAAATTACTAAAAATACAAATTTACAATATATTGTTAAATTTTTTTTTTGAAAAAAATTTCTTTTATTGGATCAGGATTTTCGACCATATTTTTATTTGTTTTTAATGTGAATTTTGGAATTTTTTTTACATCTTTTTTTCCACTAAATTGTTCATATTATTAATTTTTTTAACAAAGAGTTATCTTCTGAAAATAAGCGAAAACTAATTTATTGAATTTAAGGGAAAAATATATATCTTCATGAAAGATATTGAAAGACCATTTGGAATAATAAGAATTTTTTTTTAATAAATTAATTGAAAAAAAAAAAATTTTTTTAAATTAAATTTTGGATAAAATCGTAAAATTAAATTATAAAATTAAGATAAAAATATAAACAAAGTTTGAATTCCTTCAATACAAATTTAACTATTGAATTTTTTTTTATTGTAAATATTGAAATTTTGATTTTTTAATTTAAAATTTGAAACGGTATTAAATTTGAAATTTCGAATGGATTTTCTTATTCTATTGTGAACATTAAAATTTTTCCTTTTATTATCAAATTTATATGTTGAATTGTTCATATATATTTCTAGATATTCTAAATTATTTCGTATAGAAAAATAATAGCTTTCCTTTATTATAATTTTGGAATAAATTTCCCTAGCTTTATTGGTGATTATCACTTGTAAGAAGTTGAGGCAAAGCTTCAGGAAGCTGAATTGAATAGAATTTTTTTGATAATAATAGGGAACCACCGTTAGAGATAATGGCACAAACACCGGTGCAATTTTTACATTTAGCCTCGAAATTGATACCCGATTTCGATGGCAGGGCAGAAAACCTAACAGCTTTTCTAGATGCCCTTACATTAGTGGATTCCATTAAGGAAACACATGACGCTCTTGCCGTTAATCTGGTCAAGACCAGATTAAAAGGTACAGCCAGAAATTTAATTTCAACGGAGGCTACACTCCAAGAGATAATTGGTATACTTAAGAATAAAGTGAAGGGCGAGTCAGTCGAGGTTATCTCGGCGAAACTTCTGAATTTACGTCAAGGAGGTAAAAGTCCAAACTCCTATGCCAATGAGATTGAGACATTGACGAAGGCACTGGAAAATGCCTACATCAATGATGGTGTACCCATACAAGTTGCATTGAAATACTCAACTCAAGCGGCAGTAAAGGCAATTACAAAGAACTCGTCCAATGAGAGAGTAAGATTAATAATGGAAGCAGGAACCTTCATGGACATGAACGGAGTGATTGAAAAATTTCTCAATGCTTGTAATAACGCTTACGATCGACAGGGATCGGTCAAAACCCTCGGCTGTAATCAGTGTGGAGATTACCAGCGCCGAGGACGAATAGAGAGAAATAGGGAAAATAAGCGTAATAGATGTAATTGGAATAACATACGAATTAGTAATAATAGGGAAAATTTTAATAATATTCGTAGTATAGGTTCAAAAAACGGACAATCCCCCCTGATTACGCAGTTGGCAAAATTTTTAATATCAATCTAAGTCTCTATAGTTATATTAGGATAAGAACATCATTTAATGAGAGCAGATCCACATTTTTGGTAGACACAGGTGCCGATATATCTGTAATTAAAATCGGACAAGTTCTTAACGAACAAATAGATGAAAGTCAAAGGACGAATATTACTGGAATAGGCCAAGGAATAATAAACACCATAGGTAAAGTCGAAGGAGACTTGAAAATTGAAGAAATCCTCATTGGATATGAATTTTATGTTGTCGAGGATGACTTCCCGATTCCGTGCGATGGAATTATAGGTATGGATTTTATCTGAAAATATAGATGCAATTTAGATTTTCAAGATGATAAGGATTTAATTATCCTAAGACCCGATAATTTCCCATATAACTTATCAATAGCATTAATGAATGCACCTGATCCAAATTCTATCCCTTCCAGCAAGATCGGAAGTGATTAGATTGATCAATAATCAGTTCAATGAAAAAGAGGTGTTAGTTCCTCATCAAATGCTACAAGATGGTGTTTATGTTGCGAATACAGTGACATTAGGATCAAGGCCTATGGCTAAAATTGTCAATACAACAGACAAAGACTTAATCATTCCCAATATTCAATTGATAACAGAAAGTCTTAACGACTACGAATTCATCCATCAGAGCAATGACTCTCGAATAATTTCCCATATAACTTATCAATAGCATTAATGAATGCACCTGATCCAAATATATCCCTTCCAGCAAGATCGGAAGTGATTAGATTGATCAATAATCAGTTCAATGAAAAAGAGGTGTTAGTTCCTCATCAAATGCTACAAGATGGTGTTTATGTTGCGAATACAGTGACATTAGGATCAAGGCCTATGGCTAAAATTGTCAATACAACAGACAAAGACTTAATCATTCCCAATATTCAATTGATAACAGAAAGTCTTAACGACTACGAATTCATCCATCAGAGCAATGACTCTCGAAAAAATGGAGAAAAATTGAAAAGATTATCAAAAAATTTTCCTGAATTTGTCGATGGAAAATTAAGGAAATTATGCTCTGAATATATAGACATTTTCGCATTAGAGTCTGAGAAAATCAGTGCAAATAATTTTTATAAACAAAAACTCAGACTGAATGATAATCAACCAGTCTACATAAAAAATTATAGAATACCACACTCTCATAAAGAAGACGTAAATAGACTAGTGGACAAGCTCATAAATGATGACATAGTCGAGCCATCAATGTCGGAATATAATAGCACTATTTTATTGGTACCTAAAAAATCGTTACCGGGTACAACACAAAAACGATGGAGACTAGTCGTTGACTACAGAGGAATAAATAAGAAACTTATAGCGGATAAGTTTCCACTTCCGCGCATAGATGATATATTAGATCAATTAGGTAGAGCGAAATTCTTTTCATGTTTAGATTTGGTATCGGGATTTCACCAAATAGAATTAGAAGAAGAATCTAGGGATATAGATTCAAAAGATTACCATATGGTATAAAGATCGCACTAAATTCATTTCAAAGAATGATGTCGTTAGCTTTTTCAGGGCTGTCTCCAGCCCAAGCTTTCTTATACATGGACGATTTAGTCGTAATTGGTTGTTCTTCTGACCATATGTTACAGAATTTAAAAGAGGTATTTGACATGTGCAGAAAATATAATCTCAAGTTACACCCGGACAAGTGTTCATTTTTCTGTCGTGAAGTGACATTTCTAGGACACAAATGTACCGACAAAGGTATTTTGCCAGATGATAGCAAATTTTCGATAATTGAAAATTATCCAACACCGAAAAACGGTGATGAAGCTAAACGCTTCGTTGCTTTTTGCAATTATTATAGAAGGTTTATACCAAACTTTGCTGAATCATCTCGGCATCTAACTAAATTGTCTAGGAAAAATATTCCTTTTGAGTGGACAGAGGAATGTGAAAATTCCTTTAAATACCTCAAAAATCAGTTATTGAATCCAATGATTCTAAAATATCCAGATTTTAGCCGAGAATTCTGCATAACAACGAATGCTAGCAAACATGCTTGCGGGGCTGTTCTGAGCCAAGATTATGAAGGTATTCAGTTACCAATTGCGTACGCATCCAGATCTTTCACTAAAGGTGAAAGCAATAAATCGACAATCGAGCAGGAACTAGCTGCTATTCATTGGGCGATACAATATTTTAGGCCATATGTGTACGGTAAAAAATTCCTGATAAGAAGTGATCACAGACCACTTACCTACCTATTCTCGATGAGAAACCCATCATCAAAATTAACGCGTATGCGCCTAGATTTGGAAGAATATGACTTCCTAGTAGAGTACATCAGGGGAGGAGAAAATCACGCGGCCGATGCGCTGTCGCGGATTGAATTTACAGACATACGAAATATAGGAGTTACGAATATAATGAAAGTAAAGACTAGACTACAATCTGACAAAGAGAAAAAAAGTGTGAATACCAGGAAAACCGGCACACAAGATAAATCAGAAAATGTGAGAGTATATGAGGCAATTAATGCCCAAGAGTACAGTAAAATGCCACGTTTGCATTTTACAAAGGATAAATTTGTTATCCAAAAAGGAAAGAATAAACTTTCCGAATATAAGTTGCGTGACTTAGTTACTAATGGAATCGTTGACTTAGGTCTTCTTTTTCCAAAGCTTGAAAAAGTAGCTGGTAATATAGGTCTGACAACATTGCAACTGTCACTAGATGACAGTATGCTTATAACCCATGGGAAGGAAAATTTTAAGATATATGGAAATAAGATCTTGCGAGATTTGAAAAGAGTACTCACTCCGCAATTGATGAAAATTGAGACCGATTCCGAGAAATTGAAAATTATGCGTAGATATCATGATGACCCCATATGTGGAGGACATCCCGGAATCACTCGAATGATAAAGAAAGTCAGATTGAAATATCATTGGAAAGGCATGACGCGAGACATAACCCGCTATGTCAGGAAATGCGAAAAATGCCAAAAGAATAAGTCTAGATTGAAGGGAAAAGAACCTTTAACTTTAACTCCAACACCGGCAAAAGCATTTGACATTGTCCTTATCGATACGATTGGACCATTACCAAAGTCAAATAATGGCAATGAATATGCCGTGACCATCATTTGTGACCTTACAAAATATTTGGTTGCAATACCTATACCAAATAAAAGTGCAAACGTAGTCGCTAAAGCTATTATGGAACACTTTGTACTTACATATGGCCCTATGGGAAGAATACTCACCGATATGGGTACTGAGTACGTTAACCAAGTTCTCCAGGAACTTTGTGACCTTTTAAAAATAGATAAAGTAGCCTCTACGGCATATCATCATGAAACAATGGGAACCATTGAAAGATCACATAGAACTCTTAACGAGTATCTAAGATCGTATATATCTAATGACAAGTCTGACTGGGACGAGTGGATGAAATTTTTTGTATACTGTTATAATACATTACCGTCTACGGCCCATGAATATTGTCCTTTTGAACTAATCTATGGGAGAACCCCCACAGATTTTGAATTATTGAGAAATGGTAAAATTGACCCACTTTACAATATTGACGACTATGCAAAGGAGATTAAATATAGATTGCAAACGGCTCATAGAAGAGCTATGGAAAGCCTCCAAAATTCAAAGTTAGTACGGGAGAAACAGTACAACAGAAACTGTAATAAGATAGATGTTTCTGTAGGCGACTATGTTTTAATTCGAAATGAAACAGGGCATAAATTAGATAAATTATATAACGGACCATTCAAAGTCACTGAGGTAGATGACAGAGGAAATGTAAGGATAACGGACGAAAATGAAAGGTCTTCCCTAGTTCATAAGAACAGAATTAGAAAATATTACAATTTATGAAATCAACATAGAAAAAATTTAGATTAAAATATAATTGAGAATTTAAACTAACTTACCCTATAAACTTAAACTAAATTTAAATATAAAATTGGAAAATTAAAATTGAAATTTAAAAATTTTTTTTTAATAAAAAAAAAAAAAAAATTTTTTTCTAAAAAGGGGAAGGAAAGTACCTTATGAAAATTTTAAATAATAGGAACTTTAATATAAACTTTTATATAAAATGATTATAAATAATCTAATAATTTTAATTTAAACTTATAGACACATAATCTTAAATAATATAATAATTTCAATTTAAATATATATAATATTAATATAAAATTATAATAACATTAATAGTAATATCAAAGAATGATCAAATAATTATTGATCATTCTTTTTCTGTAAAAGGGAGGTGTACCGTGTTTGATAAGTCGAAGTTATCCTACCTTCAGTACGGTAACTTAAATGGTAACCTTGAACCATTTATATGTAACAATATCCGCACACACCAAACTTAAAGCGTGAGAAATGCATTGCTTGCATTTCTACACATGTAAAATAGTTCTATTTATCTTTATGAGAATTAGCAAGCTAAGCTAATTCTCAGACATACATATACTTAAAAATACTAACCTAGAGTTAATGAAAATAAAATACTAACAATTAATAAATAAACGTGTAAATAAACAGTCGCAGAAGCGGCTGTTTAAACCCGAAATTGAAATTGTGTTTTAAACTTATTATAACAACAAATAAATGAAATAAACACAACAGTTTTTATAAGTGGTTAAAACTGAAAAATAATCCAAAATTATTTTGCATTTTTTTCATTAATAACAACGTATGTCGCTATGTGTCGTTTTCTGAGAAAATAATTTGTCAGCGATCAAACGTAGGTTGACATACGTCGTTAGTGCTGCAAATTAATTTAATAAACATTTAAGTTACGTCGTTATTTAAAGAAAAAACTCAGAAATGGTCAATAATTTTTAAAAAAAAATTAAACACAATTAAAGAGCGTTAAAAATTATTATATTTTTCATCGTTAACTCAAAACTGACATAAATGGACATACGCGGTTATTCCAGAAAACCACAGAATTTTCAAACGATATTCATTATGCACCTATAAAAACTGTACTCAAAAAAACCAATCAGATCAAAGCCCCCGCTGAGGATAGGGTGCCTTACGAAATGTTTAAGTATGCTTCAGATAACTTCCTTATAGAACATTCAAATATTTTTAACATCATTTTTGGAACTGGAAAATTAGATGGAGAATTTGCACGCAGCATTATATATCCAATTTAAAAATAGGTGGATGTGAATTGCACCAATAATTATGGAGGAATCACATTTATGAATTGTGTAACGAAACTGTTAATGGGGATTATAAACACCAGAATAGCAAACTGGGTTGAAAAACACAACATTCTAAATGAATTTCAAGCGGGTTTTACCCCAATTACTCTACGGTTGATAATATATGTATATCGTCAAATTAAATGCAAAACTACGTAACATCAAAAAAATTAAAATCGAGTTTTTGATTGATTATGGTTCACTTTGTCGTAATACATTTTTCTAAAAAATTTTAGAAATTAAAGTTCATAATTGTCGATTTTATTAAGTGTGTAGTAAAATGTTTCTGTCTACTCTGGGTATAACTGATACAATGATTAGATATTGGATTAATACCGGTGAATTACATGGTACTCAAATAGGTACAGAAAACCAAAATGCTTTGACAACTGAGTAAAAAAGGATTAAAAGTCAGGGAAAATAAAACGATTTTAAAATAAATGGTTGGAAGATGTTCCAAAACTGATGTCCCATTACCGACGTCAATACACAATTGTTAGACATACACAAATGGAATGCGATTCAACACACTCACTAATTCAAAGGAAAAGCAAGTAAGAAATTATAGTCGGTCTAGACCGACTATACGATACCCTATACCATGGTTTAGAGACCCTATCCCTTCGGTCCAACTAATTCGATATAGAAAATAAGCATAAACCAAATTTGAGTGACATTGTTGTTAATTTTTTGGCTGCAGATATGAAAAAGTTTTTATCGGATGCTATATTTATATAGGGACTAGGTCGAAATGTGGACCGATCCTGACCATATTTGGTAAAATCACTTATATTTTGAAAAAATATAAAAAACCAAATTTGAGAAAAATCTGTGCAATAGATTTTTTATAGATTTAAGTGAAGATCGGGAAGCAGCTCTATATAGGGCCTATGACTAAGAATTGTCCTATAGGGATTTTTTTGGACTACTGATTAACGGATATAATAAACACGTACAAACCCAATTTGACTGAGATCTATATGATAACTTGGATCTTATGGCAATTTATGTCGATTTCATAGGGGTCATTTGTATGGGGACTAGGTCTGAACATGGACCGAATTTCACCAATTTCAACAGCGTTCATCCCATGGCCGCTAAAAGCTTATATACCGAATTTCATCAAAATATATTTATATTTGCGACCTGTAGTTTGATTACAAGGTTTACATGGACACATAGACGGACGGACGGACGGACATCGCTAAATCGACTCGGAAAGTGATTCTGAGTCGATCGGTACAATAAAAGATGGGTCTAGGTCAAATTTTTTTCGTAGTTACAAACAGCAGCACAAAGTCATTATACTCAAACCACATGGTGGTATAGGGTATAATTATATATATATTTATTCCTATTTATTCCAGAGAGGAACATAGGGTATAATTAACAACAAGCAAATTAATTTAATTTACATTAATTTACATCATTATTAATTTATATCATTATTGTTTCCTAAACTACGGCTGTATTCCCAAGCGGTACAATTCTATTCGAACAGGTAAGATATACATGTTTATTTCAAAATACATTTCAAACTTCAAAAAGTTTTGTTTTAATTTTCGGTAAAAAAGGATGGAGATCCAACTGTTAATATGATCCGTGCTTTGTCATATGATTCACCTGAAACCATTTATTTTAAAACCAACAATGAAAGTGATTATGAACTTCTTCCACAAAGAGCTGCAAAAAAATTTGAAGATACTGTACCTAAACAATTAGACTCACATAGATCACAAATATCTAAAAAGAAATGGCAACATTTGCAGGAACTAATATCTTTGCTTTCGACATACTGTCATTATTTCTATGATAATATTCCACTTAAAAATTAGAAATATTTACCAATGTAAATGCAAATTTTTTTTTTATATTATTTAATAATAAATTTTTATACCCTATACCACTATGTGGTTTGGGTATAATGACTTTGTGCTGCTGTTTGTAACTACCAAAAATATTTGACCCAGACCGTCCGTGTGTCCGTCCGTCCGTCTGTGTGTCCATGTAAACCTTTTAATCAAACTGCAGGTCGCAAATATGAATATATTTTGATGAAATTTGGTATGTAAGCTTTTATTAGCCATAGGATGAACGCTTTTGAAATTGGTGAGAATCGGTCCATGTTCAGACCTAGCCCCCATACAAATAACCCCTATGAAATCGACATAAATTGCCATAAGATCCAAATTGTCATATAGATCTTACTCAAATTGGGTTTGTATGCGTTTATTACATCCATTAATGAGTAGTCTAAAAATGATCCCTGGGACAACTCTTAGTCATAGGCCCCATATAGAGCTGCTTCCCGATCTTCACTTAAATCTATCAAAAAACAAAAATATTGCACTGATTCTTCTCAAATTTTGTTTGTATATATTTTTGCAAAATACAAGAGACTTTACCAAACATAGTCAGGATCGTTCCATTTTTGGGCCTAGTCCCCATATAGATATAGCATCCGATATGAACTTTTTCATATCTGCAGCCAAAAAAATTAATAAAAATCCCACTCAAATTTGGTTTATGCTTATTTTCTATTTCCAGTTAGTTGGGCCTATGAGATAGGATCTCTAGGACTATAATTTTCTTAATTGTTCTTTTTTATTATTTAAACTTAAAATTATTTTTTTAATGATTTATATAATAAATATTTACCAATCTTATCACAAATATTCTAAAATATTTTTATGATTTTATAGTTGTTGTGTTTTTTTAACGTGTGATAAAATTTTTTAACTGATGATGTGTTGTTTTGTTGCAGAAAATACATATTCAAAATAATGTAACACACATAACACATAAAAAATTCTAAACAAAAACAATTTTTTTAGAAATGAATTGCTTAGTATACTACTACCATAAATGGTTTAAAAATATTAAATACTTTTAATTTTAAAACGTTTTATGCTTCACCTGTAATATACCAAAAAGTGATGTTACGTTGTTTTGCATTTAAGTTGACGATATAATATGTGAGTGATATTTCATTCGAAGTTTAAGGACAAAAAGAATATTAATGAATTTTCGTGGATTTTAAAGCTGCCTTCGATAAAGTGCCAAGAAAATTGTTCATATATAAGTTACATGCGTTATGTATGTATCTCAACGAAAGATGTGAACTTTATTGAAAACGTTTATAGAAAAGCGATGTTAGCAGTATGGATGGGAAATGATATATCCGAACATTTTGCAACGTTAACTGGAGTTAAGCCAGGATGTCCCTTCTCACCATTACTCTTTACTTTATATTTAAATGATCTCACGAATACTTGGGTGGTAAGCTAATGATAGACGATATAAACGTGCGCTTACTTCAGTATGCAGATGATATTGTTTTATTGGCAGATAATATAAAAAAGTTGCAAAATATGGTAAAGAAGCTGGAAATTTACTGTGACAAATGGAAAATGGAACTAAACATGATGAAGTCAGAAATGATGGTTTTTAGAACTGGGGGAAGACTTGCGCTGAGAGATAAGATTGAATTTAGAAATGAGAAAATAATAATAGTTAACGAGTACATCTAGGTGTCATTTTGACGCGGAAAATGAGTTTTAAGAAACATATTGAGAAAAGAAATTTGTCCTCTTAAAATAGCATAAACTCAACATGGAGCACTTTCTTAAATGAACTGCACATAAATCTAAAAACTAAACGGACGCTCTTTCAAGCAGTATGCCCGTCTATGCAAGCTTATGCAGCTCAGGTTTGGGGATACTGTTTGTTTGAAGAGGTGAACAAGCTACAGCGTTATGTCTTAAAAATAATATTAAAACAACCAGATTTTATACCAAACTAGCTTTACTCTTACCAACAAACGCAGAATGTAGCTATTTTTATTCGTTAAACTTACATTTAAATTATATATATGTATAAAACACTGTTCCATTATGAATATTACAGGTTACCACATAAACTATCTCTACTTGCATTAAGAGATAATATTTTTTGGATAAAAGCAATTAATGAAAAAAACTGTGAATTTGGAGTGCGTTTTGAATATGAAAATGTTTCAGCACAGGAATTTATAACAAGGTACTGTGCTACTTGAACAATTAAAATACAAAACAATTTTAACAATGCAGCAACAAGCACAAAACAGTAGATCTAGATATTGCAAATTTGAATAACTTGGCCAAAACCCACATAGATCATTTAGATCAAAAGCAAATCACAGTCATTCTCAAAGTAAGATGCGATTTGCTACCATTAAATGCGAGTAAATTTAACACCATAGAAAATAAAACATGTACATTATGTAAAACAGTGGAACATTTTATGACAAGATGTCCAATTCTTAGACAAATTAGAAACAGCCAGTTTGGTAAAACATATCTAACATATCTGGTTGTAATCTATTTAACTATATAAAATTAATATTTGATGAATTTGTATAATTTATAGAGCTGCTAATTTTAATTACACATTTCAAAAACATGCTAATGCCTCAATAAATTCCTTTATATGACATAACATAACATAACAGACGACTACGTGTCGTTGTTACATATTTTCACTCTTTATTTCATTTTAATTTTATTTTATATTAACTTTAAATTTAAATGGTATTAGAATTTAAAGGTTAAGTATAGGACACATGTGGAGGGCAGCAAAGGTTCTGTATAGCTGAATTTAATTCTCTTATATGTTTTTCACTTAATTAGTTTTTTCCCCCAAATATTTCCTCTAATCTCAACTGTTACTTATTGGTTTCATAAATAAATATATATTATAATTGAGTAGAATAAAAATATGAACTCGCTATATTTTATACAAAAATTATATAATTTTCTGTCATAGTAAATTAATGAAATGAAAATGATTAAAATATATTAATGTTTATTTTTTTTTGCTAAAAATATATTTATATAAAGTAATTTTGGGAATAACTTAATTGGGGAGAGATTTGGGGATTCAATATTTTATATACGGGTTTTTTGGGGATCTAAAATTTCAGTTTTGGAACACCAGTTAAAACGTTTTTGGCAACACAGATTTATATATTCGTTTATTATCAAATCGAGTGAAGAATGATCAGATGGCTATCTATCAGAATATTACTCTAAGACATAGTTTTCAGAGAAAGCTCGATAAAAAAAAATATATAAGATCTGGAATGATCTATTGGTTCTCTTAGTTTTCTTTAAATGTGAATATCACCTAAGCGATAGTAATTCTGAGTAGATGTTTATAATAAAAGGTGGATATTGGTCATGAAATTGGAAACATAAGCACTTATCTGGGTTATACCCCACTCTGGCTTTAAAGATACACAAAAAAATTCATTATTTCGAGTTTGCCGAAATATTTTGATGCAGAACTTTAAACTTGATTTTGATTTTATGCTTATTATTATGGGCATACGCACAGCTATCACTATAGTCCTTATATTTTTGGAATCGATATTTAAACCAGAGTCTAGTTCAAGTCCCCCAGAATGGCGAAATTACTACTCGAAACTACTCTCCACAGAGCAGCAAGCTTCAGAATACTGTATGTTCTTCATAGATGTGTAATACCTATTTTCCAAAAATGTCAATAAATATTGTAAAATTAGAAAACCCATAAATTTAAGCGAATTTGAAAAAATTCCCCTAAAATAAAATTTTATATAATTACTCTTTTAATTAGCAATTAAGAGTATATAATATTGTATATACATACATATGTAAAAAATGCATAAAAAATTCAAAAACCCTAAATTATGTAGTTATTAATTATTAAATTCGTAAGAGTAAGTAAATAAATTTATACAAACATATATACATTACAAAAAGGTATGAATTATTTTCAAAAATATCTAGAACAGCCACATCATCTTCGTTAGCTTTGTACATATTATCCGAATTAAACAGCTTTATCATTTCAGGTGGTGGTGTAAAATTATGGCACCTGTCATTTAAAAAGTATCTTACCTTTAAAATACTTTCAACCAGTGAAATGTCCATTCTATTTCTTAACTTATTCTTTATAATATTAAACATTGAAAAGGCTCTTTCTACCGATGCATTTTAACAAGCAAGAGGATGACAATTTGCTTACTTGAGGTAATTTTGGTTGGTCACCTGCATTTTTTACTTCCCATACCAAAACTTGACTGTGGATGATATATTATTCGATTTTAAGTAATGCAAATTATTCCATTTATTAACAGTGTCACCTATATCCTCGCAAATATTTTTGAAGTGCACTGCAATATTAGTTATGTCCGATATTGTTGTTTTCTGTGCATTATAGGAGGAAAATTTTAATATTTGTTTCATAATGTCTATATTATCCATTGCCGTTGCTATATTTGCAGACATATTTCTACAACAAATGACTTACAATTTTCTTTTACGAATATAATATTATTTGTTGTTACAGTTGGCATTAAATATTTAATAAAACTAAATTGAGTAATTGTCGAATTGTCCTCATTTGCCAAAATATCAATCTATAAAATCTTCATAAAATTTTAATCAATTGACATTTTCGCTTTGGAACAGTTTGTTTAATTTTATAACTGGTTTCAAAATCTCTTTCAGAAATATAAAATATAGCTTATTTTCCTTCGTATACAGTTTTTATAAAATTGAAGCACTGTGGCATTTTTCCTGCAAAGAAACCAATTTGGAATGAAGCTCCAATGCTTCCCACTGCTCTTTTCAATTGCACCATATCAAGCTAACCTCCGGGTTCCGCTTAGTTTATATATTTTTGCTGGATTTTTATCTACAATCAATCTATAGATAGCAGAATATTAAATTTGCCTTTTGGTGCTATGACAAAACCAAGCAATTATTTCCCGAATTATAAATTCTAGTTCTGAAGGTAAGTCTATTCAATGAATGACATATACATTTTACTGTTACCAAGTGTGGAACTATATCCTTTAATCTGCTGCTTACACAGTTGTATTTTTCAACAAATACGTTCGCTCTATCAACTCCTATGCCAAGTAATCTCATTTTATCGATTCCATTTGATTACAGCATATTTTATATAGATTTAGTAATAGCTTCAGATGTTCCACTTTCAATCTCCATCAATTTCTGCAGTGATGTTACCTTTTTGGATATTGCAGTATTTAACCATAATAAAGTATTTTCCTGGTGTCGACGGATGTACTCTCATCAATAATTATAGAGTAACAACTGTCTCCTAAATCTTCCAAAAGTTCTTGTAAAAAAAACTGGTGTCATAACGTTTTCTTATCAAAGCAGTACATTTAGCTCTGTGGAGTCGAACATTCTTTTATATATTTTTGATTTTATTAATTTATCTTTTTTTTTTTTGCCATTTTAGCACAATAGAAATTAATATGCTACAACAGAAGCTTAACTTTTCTTTAAATGTCAATTTTTTTCCAAAGTGAACTATGTTATTTTTATTATTCATAACATATATTTTCAAAATTGATTGATTGCATATTATAGAAGTAAGAAGATATTTTTCTAAAAAACAGCTGTTCAAAAATTCTCCTAAAAATACCCTCATATATTTTTTAGCCCCTAAAATTTCCCTTAACTAATGCTTGCGCCATAAGATTGTCCGCAAACGAAAAAAATATCCTAAATCTGGGAGAAAACCCCCTAAACTGGCAACACTGGTACATACATAGTACATTTATGTGGAAAGTATATAGTACTTCGCCTACTCAAGTGCGATTAAAGTAAAATTTGAATATATACCGGGTACAAGTACTATTCAAAAATAATACATATGTTATACTAAATAGTTATATATATTATTTAACATGTGCTGTAATAGCAAACAAGCTACTTGAGTAAGGAGAAGTCAAGTTTTTTATAACTAGGGAATATCAAGCGCTATTGTTTTTATGGAGAGAAAGGTAGCTTATAAAATCGCTAGTTCCCTATATTTTTTTTATTTACGCTATTTCAGCAGTATTGTAAGTACTAACGTAAAATGTTAACAAAAAACACTTATAATATAATATCAAACATCATAGTCGTCATCAAACACCAGCCATAGTGGCGACAAAGCACTTTTTACACAACATCACTTACACAGTTTTCTACATTTGATATTGCGTCAGTATATTTGTATACACACAAGCATCCAAATAAGGGAGACATATGTGAAGTAAAAATAAAATAATGTTGATTTGAATCAACATATGAACACATAATTTATGTTATTCTATCCGTTTATATTAAATTGACAATATTGCAATTTTCCCAATGATTTGCAAAATCGGCCGCGATATTATATATCTTTTAAGCAACATATGGTTAAATCAATCTACTAAACAATCTTAAAATAAGAAGGACGTTGTAATTGTGCAAAATTAAAGTGGCATTTTTCATACAAATGTTTTTCTCGTTTAAATGAAATGAATATGTTATACTGTCCCTCATTTATCTTGGTATACAAAATTACAACATTAAAAAATAAATAGTACTTTTTGTGAGTTTGTTTTCTGTCGCTTTTGACAGGTTTAATCGAGTGTAGTGAAATAGTGAAATAGTAGATTAGATTAGTGTAGATTAGGGTGACAGCCAATTTTTTTTTTTTGAATTTCAAGACGTGCGGTTCGGATTATTGTGACATTGGATCTAAGACTTTAGTGCTCAAGATTTTAGCCAAATCGGACAATGCTTTCTGGACGCGCATCGAGTTCAAAGTTCAAATATGCATTTATATGTAAAAATTCTATAAAAAAAAAATAATTTTTCACCAAAATTTTGATGTTAATAATTGCGTTTCAATAAAATTAAATAATATACCATAATCTAGAGTAAATTATCTTTTTAATAAAACAACAAAATCTATTATCGGTTGAAAAACTGCCAAGTTATATCAAGTTCCCCAGGCAATATATGCGCTGCAGACCACTTGATTAAGAAAATCGAGCTCACATTTTTAAAGACATTAAAATAATTTACAACAACAACATTTTTGAATTCTCCTGATCACTAAATAATCATATGTAAAGTATTTTGCATCTCGTGTATTGTTGTGCCGTTCTAAATTAACGTTTAAACGGTACGTATTTTTTAGCACTATTTCAAAATCTCCAATTTTACTTTTTCAAAAATTTTGTTCATTATCATTATCATTATCATTATCATTATCATTATCATTATCATTATCATTATCATTATCATTATCATTATCATTATCATTATCATTATCATTATCATTATCATTATCATTATCATTATCATTATCATTATCATTATCATTATCATTATCATTATCATTATCATTATCATTATCATTATCATTATCATTATCATTATCATTATCATTATCATTATCATTATCATTATCATTATCATTATCATTATCATTATCATTATCATTATCATTATCATTATCATTATCATTATCATTATCATTATCATTATCATTATCATTATCATTATCATTATCATTATCATTATCATTATCATTATCATTATCATTATCATTATCATTATCATTATCATTATCATTATCATTATCATTATCATTATCATTATCATTATCATTATCATTATCATTATCATTATCATTATCATTATCATTATCATTATCATTATCATTATCATTATCATTATCATTATCATTATCATTATCATTATCATTATCATTATCATTATCATTATCATTATCATTATCATTATCATTATCATTATCATTATCATTATCATTATCATTATCATTATCATTATCATTATCATTATCATTATCATTATCATTATCATTATCATTATCATTATCATTATCATTATCATTATCATTATCATTATCATTATCATTATCATTATCATTATCATTATCATTATCATTATCATTATCATTATCATTATCATTATCATTATCATTATCATTATCATTATCATTATCATTATCATTATCATTATCATTATCATTATCATTATCATTATCATTATCATTATCATTATCATTATCATTATCATTATCATTATCATTATCATTATCATTATCATTATCATTATCATTATCATTATCATTATCATTATCATTATCATTATCATTATCATTATCATTATCATTATCATTATCATTATCATTATCATTATCATTATCATTATCATTATCATTATCATTATCATTATCATTATCATTATCATTATCATTATCATTATCATTATCATTATCATTATCATTATCATTATCATTATCATTATCATTATCATTATCATTATCATTATCATTATCATTATCATTATCATTATCATTATCATTATCATTATCATTATCATTATCATTATCATTATCATTATCATTATCATTATCATTATCATTATCATTATCATTATCATTATCATTATCATTATCATTATCATTATCATTATCATTATCATTATCATTATCATTATCATTATCATTATCATTATCATTATCATTATCATTATCATTATCATTATCATTATCATTATCATTATCATTATCATTATCATTATCATTATCATTATCATTATCATTATCATTATCATTATCATTATCATTATCATTATCATTATCATTATCATTATCATTATCATTATCATTATCATTATCATTATCATTATCATTATCATTATCATTATCATTATCATTATCATTATCATTATCATTATCATTATCATTATCATTATCATTATCATTATCATTATCATTATCATTATCATTATCATTATCATTATCATTATCATTATCATTATCATTATCATTATCATTATCATTATCATTATCATTATCATTATCATTATCATTATCATTATCATTATCATTATCATTATCATTATCATTATCATTATCATTATCATTATCATTATCATTATCATTATCATTATCATTATCATTATCATTATCATTATCATTATCATTATCATTATCATTATCATTATCATTATCATTATCATTATCATTATCATTATCATTATCATTATCATTATCATTATCATTATCATTATCATTATCATTATCATTATCATTATCATTATCATTATCATTATCATTATCATTATCATTATCATTATCATTATCATTATCATTATCATTATCATTATCATTATCATTATCATTATCATTATCATTATCATTATCATTATCATTATCATTATCATTATCATTATCATTATCATTATCATTATCATTATCATTATCATTATCATTATCATTATCATTATCATTATCATTATCATTATCATTATCATTATCATTATCATTATCATTATCATTATCATTATCATTATCATTATCATTATCATTATCATTATCATTATCATTATCATTATCATTATCATTATCATTATCATTATCATTATCATTATCATTATCATTATCATTATCATTATCATTATCATTATCATTATCATTATCATTATCATTATCATTATCATTATCATTATCATTATCATTATCATTATCATTATCATTATCATTATCATTATCATTATCATTATCATTATCATTATCATTATCATTATCATTATCATTATCATTATCATTATCATTATCATTATCATTATCATTATCATTATCATTATCATTATCATTATCATTATCATTATCATTATCATTATCATTATCATTATCATTATCATTATCATTATCATTATCATTATCATTATCATTATCATTATCATTATCATTATCATTATCATTATCATTATCATTATCATTATCATTATCATTATCATTATCATTATCATTATCATTATCATTATCATTATCATTATCATTATCATTATCATTATCATTATCATTATCATTATCATTATCATTATCATTATCATTATCATTATCATTATCATTATCATTATCATTATCATTATCATTATCATTATCATTATCATTATCATTATCATTATCATTATCATTATCATTATCATTATCATTATCATTATCATTATCATTATCATTATCATTATCATTATCATTATCATTATCATTATCATTATCATTATCATTATCATTATCATTATCATTATCATTATCATTATCATTATCATTATCATTATCATTATCATTATCATTATCATTATCATTATCATTATCATTATCATTATCATTATCATTATCATTATCATTATCATTATCATTATCATTATCATTATCATTATCATTATCATTATCATTATCATTATCATTATCATTATCATTATCATTATCATTATCATTATCATTATCATTATCATTATCATTATCATTATCATTATCATTATCATTATCATTATCATTATCATTATCATTATCATTATCATTATCATTATCATTATCATTATCATTATCATTATCATTATCATTATCATTATCATTATCATTATCATTATCATTATCATTATCATTATCATTATCATTATCATTATCATTATCATTATCATTATCATTATCATTATCATTATCATTATCATTATCATTATCATTATCATTATCATTATCATTATCATTATCATTATCATTATCATTATCATTATCATTATCATTATCATTATCATTATCATTATCATTATCATTATCATTATCATTATCATTATCATTATCATTATCATTATCATTATCATTATCATTATCATTATCATTATCATTATCATTATCATTATCATTATCATTATCATTATCATTATCATTATCATTATCATTATCATTATCATTATCATTATCATTATCATTATCATTATCATTATCATTATCATTATCATTATCATTATCATTATCATTATCATTATCATTATCATTATCATTATCATTATCATTATCATTATCATTATCATTATCATTATCATTATCATTATCATTATCATTATCATTATCATTATCATTATCATTATCATTATCATTATCATTATCATTATCATTATCATTATCATTATCATTATCATTATCATTATCATTATCATTATCATTATCATTATCATTATCATTATCATTATCATTATCATTATCATTATCATTATCATTATCATTATCATTATCATTATCATTATCATTATCATTATCATTATCATTATCATTATCATTATCATTATCATTATCATTATCATTATCATTATCATTATCATTATCATTATCATTATCATTATCATTATCATTATCATTATCATTATCATTATCATTATCATTATCATTATCATTATCATTATCATTATCATTATCATTATCATTATCATTATCATTATCATTATCATTATCATTATCATTATCATTATCATTATCATTATCATTATCATTATCATTATCATTATCATTATCATTATCATTATCATTATCATTATCATTATCATTATCATTATCATTATCATTATCATTATCATTATCATTATCATTATCATTATCATTATCATTATCATTATCATTATCATTATCATTATCATTATCATTATCATTATCATTATCATTATCATTATCATTATCATTATCATTATCATTATCATTATCATTATCATTATCATTATCATTATCATTATCATTATCATTATCATTATCATTATCATTATCATTATCATTATCATTATCATTATCATTATCATTATCATTATCATTATCATTATCATTATCATTATCATTATCATTATCATTATCATTATCATTATCATTATCATTATCATTATCATTATCATTATCATTATCATTATCATTATCATTATCATTATCATTATCATTATCATTATCATTATCATTATCATTATCATTATCATTATCATTATCATTATCATTATCATTATCATTATCATTATCATTATCATTATCATTATCATTATCATTATCATTATCATTATCATTATCATTATCATTATCATTATCATTATCATTATCATTATCATTATCATTATCATTATCATTATCATTATCATTATCATTATCATTATCATTATCATTATCATTATCATTATCATTATCATTATCATTATCATTATCATTATCATTATCATTATCATTATCATTATCATTATCATTATCATTATCATTATCATTATCATTATCATTATCATTATCATTATCATTATCATTATCATTATCATTATCATTATCATTATCATTATCATTATCATTATCATTATCATTATCATTATCATTATCATTATCATTATCATTATCATTATCATTATCATTATCATTATCATTATCATTATCATTATCATTATCATTATCATTATCATTATCATTATCATTATCATTATCATTATCATTATCATTATCATTATCATTATCATTATCATTATCATTATCATTATCATTATCATTATCATTATCATTATCATTATCATTATCATTATCATTATCATTATCATTATCATTATCATTATCATTATCATTATCATTATCATTATCATTATCATTATCATTATCATTATCATTATCATTATCATTATCATTATCATTATCATTATCATTATCATTATCATTATCATTATCATTATCATTATCATTATCATTATCATTATCATTATCATTATCATTATCATTATCATTATCATTATCATTATCATTATCATTATCATTATCATTATCATTATCATTATCATTATCATTATCATTATCATTATCATTATCATTATCATTATCATTATCATTATCATTATCATTATCATTATCATTATCATTATCATTATCATTATCATTATCATTATCATTATCATTATCATTATCATTATCATTATCATTATCATTATCATTATCATTATCATTATCATTATCATTATCATTATCATTATCATTATCATTATCATTATCATTATCATTATCATTATCATTATCATTATCATTATCATTATCATTATCATTATCATTATCATTATCATTATCATTATCATTATCATTATCATTATCATTATCATTATCATTATCATTATCATTATCATTATCATTATCATTATCATTATCATTATCATTATCATTATCATTATCATTATCATTATCATTATCATTATCATTATCATTATCATTATCATTATCATTATCATTATCATTATCATTATCATTATCATTATCATTATCATTATCATTATCATTATCATTATCATTATCATTATCATTATCATTATCATTATCATTATCATTATCATTATCATTATCATTATCATTATCATTATCATTATCATTATCATTATCATTATCATTATCATTATCATTATCATTATCATTATCATTATCATTATCATTATCATTATCATTATCATTATCATTATCATTATCATTATCATTATCATTATCATTATCATTATCATTATCATTATCATTATCATTATCATTATCATTATCATTATCATTATCATTATCATTATCATTATCATTATCATTATCATTATCATTATCATTATCATTATCATTATCATTATCATTATCATTATCATTATCATTATCATTATCATTATCATTATCATTATCATTATCATTATCATTATCATTATCATTATCATTATCATTATCATTATCATTATCATTATCATTATCATTATCATTATCATTATCATTATCATTATCATTATCATTATCATTATCATTATCATTATCATTATCATTATCATTATCATTATCATTATCATTATCATTATCATTATCATTATCATTATCATTATCATTATCATTATCATTATCATTATCATTATCATTATCATTATCATTATCATTATCATTATCATTATCATTATCATTATCATTATCATTATCATTATCATTATCATTATCATTATCATTATCATTATCATTATCATTATCATTATCATTATCATTATCATTATCATTATCATTATCATTATCATTATCATTATCATTATCATTATCATTATCATTATCATTATCATTATCATTATCATTATCATTATCATTATCATTATCATTATCATTATCATTATCATTATCATTATCATTATCATTATCATTATCATTATCATTATCATTATCATTATCATTATCATTATCATTATCATTATCATTATCATTATCATTATCATTATCATTATCATTATCATTATCATTATCATTATCATTATCATTATCATTATCATTATCATTATCATTATCATTATCATTATCATTATCATTATCATTATCATTATCATTATCATTATCATTATCATTATCATTATCATTATCATTATCATTATCATTATCATTATCATTATCATTATCATTATCATTATCATTATCATTATCATTATCATTATCATTATCATTATCATTATCATTATCATTATCATTATCATTATCATTATCATTATCATTATCATTATCATTATCATTATCATTATCATTATCATTATCATTATCATTATCATTATCATTATCATTATCATTATCATTATCATTATCATTATCATTATCATTATCATTATCATTATCATTATCATTATCATTATCATTATCATTATCATTATCATTATCATTATCATTATCATTATCATTATCATTATCATTATCATTATCATTATCATTATCATTATCATTATCATTATCATTATCATTATCATTATCATTATCATTATCATTATCATTATCATTATCATTATCATTATCATTATCATTATCATTATCATTATCATTATCATTATCATTATCATTATCATTATCATTATCATTATCATTATCATTATCATTATCATTATCATTATCATTATCATTATCATTATCATTATCATTATCATTATCATTATCATTATCATTATCATTATCATTATCATTATCATTATCATTATCATTATCATTATCATTATCATTATCATTATCATTATCATTATCATTATCATTATCATTATCATTATCATTATCATTATCATTATCATTATCATTATCATTATCATTATCATTATCATTATCATTATCATTATCATTATCATTATCATTATCATTATCATTATCATTATCATTATCATTATCATTATCATTATCATTATCATTATCATTATCATTATCATTATCATTATCATTATCATTATCATTATCATTATCATTATCATTATCATTATCATTATCATTATCATTATCATTATCATTATCATTATCATTATCATTATCATTATCATTATCATTATCATTATCATTATCATTATCATTATCATTATCATTATCATTATCATTATCATTATCATTATCATTATCATTATCATTATCATTATCATTATCATTATCATTATCATTATCATTATCATTATCATTATCATTATCATTATCATTATCATTATCATTATCATTATCATTATCATTATCATTATCATTATCATTATCATTATCATTATCATTATCATTATCATTATCATTATCATTATCATTATCATTATCATTATCATTATCATTATCATTATCATTATCATTATCATTATCATTATCATTATCATTATCATTATCATTATCATTATCATTATCATTATCATTATCATTATCATTATCATTATCATTATCATTATCATTATCATTATCATTATCATTATCATTATCATTATCATTATCATTATCATTATCATTATCATTATCATTATCATTATCATTATCATTATCATTATCATTATCATTATCATTATCATTATCATTATCATTATCATTATCATTATCATTATCATTATCATTATCATTATCATTAT
>OY821521.1:122511003-122623503 GCA_963682025.1 Cordilura impudica | reverse complement strand
ATTATCATTATCATTATCATTATCATTATCATTATCATTATCATTATCATTATCATTATCATTATCATTATCATTATCATTATCATTATCATTATCATTATCATTATCATTATCATTATCATTATCATTATCATTATCATTATCATTATCATTATCATTATCATTATCATTATCATTATCATTATCATTATCATTATCATTATCATTATCATTATCATTATCATTATCATTAATTACCAAGATTTACAACTCCATCTATTCCAAATTGACTGGATAAATGTGTTATCTCGTTGCAATGATAACTTGGACTTGTGTTTGCATACATTTTATCATCACCTCTTTGAATGTTTCTCGGCATCTGTACCTAAAATGTTACCTCCTAAATCGAATGGTCCTCCTTGGAATACAAAACATCTATCTCAACTTAAAAATAAGAAAAACAAAATGTACAAAAATTATTGAAAATATGGAACAATGATAGACTATATGAAATACTCGTTATCAAGATCGGAATTTATTATTGCTAATCAATTGGCCTATAATAACTATTTAATTAAAGTAAGGAATAATCTAAAAAATAATCCAAAATCATTTTATAAATTTATTAATTCTAAAAGACGTACTGCGGACTTTCCTTCGGTTATGAAGTACGGTGATTTAGAATCTTCAGATGATAACTCCATAAGTAATATGTTTGCAGACTTTTTTGCATCAACTTATTCTTCGACAGTATTTAATAATCTGTATCCATACACAATATCGGAATCTTCAATTATTAATATACCATCCATCAATCAACATACAGTTCTGAATGCCCTGACAAAATTAAAATTGTCGTATGCTGCTGGTTCTGACGGTGTTCCTAGTTGCATGTTGAAGTGCTGCGCACATTTATTGTATATTCCTTTGACTTATATGTTTAACATATCCCTTAAATTGGGTTACTTTCCTCCCATTTGGAAACAATCATTTATTATTCCCTTCTTTAAGTCTGGATCTAAATCCAGACCTAGGTAAAGCGGCTGAGTTAGGGATGGTACTATATAAAAGTTTATTGGTTTGGTAACACTTTTGTATGTAACCGGAAGTTCACAGTATCCAAAAACTTTTTGTTTGGAGCCACTTGCAGTAGATACGAAAGATCGAAAAGTTTTTAATACAATTAAGTGACGCGCAAGAAAATCCAAATTATTTTTTTTCCAAAACTGAAACACTGGCACCTGAATCCAGCAGTCCAAAAAGCTTTTCATCTAAAATTTTAACATGAGCAAATGGTCTTTCATCGGAATGATCACACAAAATAGAATATTCAATCAATCTCCTATATGATTTACGGGTTTTTTAACGATTTCTGCATGACGTTATATTTTTATTGAGAGCTTTAGGGGTTAAATTTTTATTCCCACAATAAGTAAAACTAAAGTTGGCATCTGAGATTGAAGATCTCGATTCGCCTTCCTGCGGAATACTCCTCGATTGATCTAGCCATCTCGCTCAACTTTCGGTTTCCCAAATGAATATTGTTACACTTGGTCATATTAATGCCACGTTGACCACATTTGAAACAAAAAAGATGCTTTACATCCTCAGCAGAGTATATGTAAGAATGTCCAAGTGCAAGAAAATTCCAATATTTGATATTAGAATAATCTGGTTTATGAAAACAGCTTCTAAGTTGTAACGCCTCAATTTGTGGGTCAATATCAGAATCGCAATTAGCTTCGCTATCTACTACAGCTTCAGTTGCATTTACTTGACGAGATTGGTTAACAGATGGTAAACAAACCTTAGTTTCTCAATATCCCGCAACTCATGCAGAGTGCATTACGTTTTGAAATATCAATTAGCGTTTTCTCTGTAATGGGTTCTCTCATACGAAAATTCATGACTGCATTGTTTTCTTTCACACAAGGTATCAATTTTTAAAAGAAAATCTGAAACACTGTCAGTTCCGTCAAAGTTTACTTTCCACTTCTCTATTCTGGTATTAACTACTGCGGTGGGTGTTGAAGAGTGAGGATGAACTTGAGAAGACGCTAAAGAAGTAAATGGTGTTTCTCGTTGTGGTTGAGAAATATTTGATATAGTATGTTTTAATGCCGAAAGCTCATTTCTCATTTCATCTTGAGTAGATCTAAATGTTTCCCGCAACATTGTTACGAAAGATTCAATTAAATGCTCAGAACGAGCTTGACAGTTGGTGTTAAAAGATCCTCAAGAGTAGCTTGACTTAAGGCTTGAAAGGACGATTCAATTAAATCTCTATGAGTTTTAGATAAGGTTTCACTGTTATCGACTAGGACATTTATATTTTCTTCAATAGTTTGTGCGGAGACTGGGTCTAAATTTTCAAATCTCTTGTTAGAACTAATGTCTGCGGATGGTTGTACTAATATAATATCTCCAAATTGGCTATTTAAATTAACAACAGTAATGTTGGATTCCGTATTTGATTGTGTTTTAATGGGTGGCGGAGTATTTGTGACCTATGGTCTAGACAGAAGGGGCTATGACTTTCTAAAGAAATATTTGGAGTTAAAGATGTTTTACCTCTACCCCTAGATGAGTTCGATCTACTATTTGAACGCATTAAAAAAACAATGGTACTCTTACCGAACATGCAATTTTATCTTTTTATAAAAAGATATGACTTTGTCCGAACACATAAGGCACATTAAATCGCAAAAAAAATTGCGATAAAGGTTCTCATATGAAAAAAAAAAATGATTGCATATTAATTCTCCTTTGGAATTGAAATTTAATTACTAAAAAATAATTTTATACTGAGATAGTAAAATAGTTATTTGCAACAGAGAGTAACAATTAACTACATTTAAAGCTTTTGGTCTTTATAACTACTTTATATATTTATTATTTATTTATTTATTAGGTCAATGGAATAAATCCTTACAGACCTGTATAAATGTTATAATTATATATGTACATATATTGAAACAATTAAATTATTTAAAAATAAAAACAAATAGTTAGGAATTTAAGAAAATAATGATATTATGCTTAATTACATCAGTGTTCAACGAAAAATCAATTAATTGATAAAGATTATTATAATCACAACAAATTCTTCTAAAAGGATCAGCTAGAGCATAGTTGGTTTGAAAAGATTTAACAAAGAGTGTTGGAATTGGCGTGATACTCGTTGAGGAACATTAAAAGTTATATTGTTGACAAGAAAGTCAGAACAGATTTCACCATTAATTAGGTTGATCATAAATGTTACTTTTAGCATAGTCCTACGGCTTTCCAAAGTAGGCAATTTTATTAATTTAAGTCGATCAACGTATGAAAGTAGATTAATTGCAGAATTCCAAGGTAAGCCACGTAAGCAAAAGAGTAGAAATTGCTTGTGTATGGACTCGATTCGTTGAATATGAATGTTATAGAAGGGATCCCATATTATTGACCCATATTCAAAAATAGGTCTTACAAGAGATGTAAAAAGTTGTTTGGTTATGTAAGGATCAATAAATTATTTTGCCCATCTTTTAATAAAGGCGAGTGTACCTCCAGCTTTATTAACTGTCATGGTGACGTGAGATACAAAGTTTAATTTAGGATCAAGTAGAATCCCTAAATCCAGAAAAGTATCAAAAAGTTCAAGCTGATATCCGCCCAAAAAGTAGTTAGCAGGAAAAACATTATTTCTAGAAAAACGCATACATTTACATTTCTTCAAATCTAAATTGTTGAGATCTGATTGAAGATGAATATGATCATTATGTTGACAGGAACTTAAAAAAATTTTAACATCATCAGCGTACATTAAAACGTTGCAAAAATTTATCACTTTTCGAAGATCATTGATGAAAAGGGAGAAAAGAATTGTTCCAAGATGGCTGCCTTGAGGAACACCAGAAGTCACAGTAATATCTTTAGATGACATATTATTATACATTACACGTTGTGTTCTCTCAGAAAGATATGATTTTATCCATTTAAGGCTTAATGGTGTTAAACCTAATAAATCCAATTTGATCAGTAGAAGGTTATGGTTTACTTTATCGAAAGCCTTACTAAAATCGGTGTATACTGCATCTGTTTGTTTTTTATTGACAAAACCATCGTTAATTGTTCTCGTAAAATGAAGCACATTTGTAACGGTAGAGCATCCTTTCCGAAATCCGTGTTGAAATGGTGACAAAATTGACGATGAGTGATAGCACGAAAAATCTGTAATAAATTTCTCGAAAAGCTTAGGGATTGCACTAAGTTTAGCAATACCACGGTAATTAGAAACATCCGATCTATTTCCAGATTTAAATAATGGAATGATGTAAGAAGCTCTCCAAAATTTTGGAAAATAACCGTTTTTTTTCGACGCATTAAACAACAGAGTCAGTGGTGTTGCCAAGGAAGTAGCACAATAATTGAGTATAGAACTAGGTACTCCATCAGGTCCATGAGTAAATGAAACTTTAAGTTTCTTCAGGCTATTAACAAGTTCTGCCTTATCAATTAGGGGAAAAGATATAGCTTGATTTGTGTTTATTGGATATGAATAGCTGTTGGAACAATATTGAGCAACAGAATATGTACTAGCAAAAAGTCTGCAAACATGTTACTTATTATAGTATCATCACTAGATTCGATATCCTTAAATTTCATTACAGATGGATAACCAGTAGTTTTTCTTTTTGAATTAACGAAGTTGTAAAATGCTTAAGGATCACGATTGAAATCTTCCTTCATTTTGTTTAGATAGTTTTTGTATAAATAATTGTTAAGAATATTATATTCGGCACGATGAATGGAGTATTTTTCAAAAAATACAAGAGAACCAAAAATTTTATACTTTTTATAATACTTGTTCTTCAAATTTTTTAATCTTGATAGTTGTTTTGAGTTCCAAGGCGGGCCAGTTCGTTTGTAGACAGAACGCTTTGGGATGCATTCATCCATAAAAGAATACATAGTTCTATAAAAGACCTCCACCATTAAATCAATAGAAGTATGGCACAAAAAATCATTCCAGTTAGTGTTAGAAATTAGATCAATCAATTTGCTATAGTTGGTTTGTTTAAAACAAAAAACTTTATCTTTATTAATACGAATATTGGATCCACCAAAAGTAGGCAAAACACAGATAATTTCAATAGTTGGATGAAAGCGATCTTCCGGCAAGGTGATAGGATCAGAGCGAGTTATTATACAATCTTCTGGATTATTTGTAAATACCAGATCTAGTAGTTTACCGTATTCATTAAATACGCCATTCATCTGGTAAAGACTAAGATCAACTATCTCATTCAATATTAAATCATCACAGTTATTAGATTTAATTGGAATAAAATCTGGAGCATCAGGCGAATTTTTCCATATTATAGATGGTAAATTAAAATCTCCAACAACAAAAATTAAATCCTCAGGTTTAGCACGTTGAGCAACTGATTTGATGGCCTGAACGTGTTCAAGGTATATTTCTTCGGGAGAATTAGGAGGTATATACGAACAGGTTATGAAAATGATTTTATAATTAAGCTTTATCATTACACTGACAAACTCAATATTTGGGAAGATTCAGATTGAAGAAATTCGGAAGCAAACAGGCATGACACAGCAATTAAAACACCAACACCCTTACGATCGTTTCTGTTATATGTATATATTTGATAATTGTTACATAGTAACTCAGAATTAAAAACATTTTCTTTCAGCCATGTCTGAGTAAAGATGATAACATGAAAATTAAAATCATAACTGTTAACTAGTTTAAATACTAAAATGTCTAATCTATTTTAGTATTTAAACCACGAACATTCTGATACATAATGATTAGTCGTTCAACGGGTAAAGAATCTAGTTATTTGAATTAATGTTGAAATTCGTATTTTCATTTATTCGATGTCGGGGCGGAAGCTCAGCAATGTTGTTTCTCCGTGGATTTTCTTTAAATTCATATTCACGAACTAAAGTATTCACAGGCCAGAAACCAGGGTTAACGATTTGCTCATAAAGATCGAACGGAACGGTTATTTTAAAAGATGTAATCCTTCTTGGTACGGAATAGGAAAATTTATATATCATAACATCAGCTTTATAACTTAGTTTAGAGTTTATATAAAAGTTAATGTCATCAGTGGAGGTATCCGAAGAAATACGCGAAATAAAAATAAATTTTTTTGGCGGTATTACTTTTAGTTGTTTCGGTAACGCCTCTTCATTAGTTAAAGATGGTGGAATAGCAGTTGTAGGCGTCAAGGATGTATTATTTAATGATGGTAGCATTGCAGTTTTAGACATCAAAGGAGCAGTATTTGTAAAAGATTGTATATTATCAGTTGTAAGTATCGATGATGCTTTATTAAAAGATGGTAGGACAGCATTTTGAGGCATCAAAGGAGAAGTAATTGTCGTAAGCATATTTGCAGAATTCAGAGTTGTATGGATTGAAGAAGCAGTAGTATTATCAGGGTTTTCTCTATTCATGAATCTGGGTGATTTATGGCGATCTGGAGATGGTAATTTAGGTGATTGGAGTCCATCCAATGACTTGAAATCATCGAAAAGCTTTCCATAAGAGTTTATTTGCCCGGATAAATTAGCAAAATGGTTTTGAATTTGCAAAAAATTGTTTTTAGTGCTTTGGAAGAAGCGGTAAAAATCAGCGCCAATTTTTTGACAGTCATTACAGGGCCAATGCAAGTTTTTATGCTTCGATACAGATTCGGCTACTAAAACAGATAATTTAGTTTTATTGGGGATATAGATTTTTAAAATAACTGGCAGCACTTTTTGTTTATTAGGAATTGTTATTGTTGTTGTTTGGTTTTGCTATTGGTTTTTTTTTGTGTTTTCTTTTTATGCTATGTTCTATTGAGTAAGTATTATTTCTGTTAAGTATATTTTGTTGTTGTAAAATGTTTCGAATTTATTGGAATATTGTTAGTAATTTTATATAGGAACTGTTATTGTTGTTTTTTTTTAGAATAGGAATATAACACTTGTTTTAAGTTATTTGAAATATTGCTATTGTGTTTTTTGTATTTTCTTTTTGTAAGTGTTCTATTGAGTAAGTGTAATTTCCGTTTAGTGTATTTTATTGTTGTAAAATGTTATGAATTTGACAATTTAGTTGTTTATTGTTGGTAATTTCGTGTATTGAAGAAAGAAATTATTTCTTTATAAAACAAATATTTAAAAATTGCGGCCTTTAAAATAAGCTTTAAACGGATTTTTAAGCATTAAACACAAAATTATAAATTCTTTGATACAAAAGTTATTGACGAAAAACACGGAGCACAATTCAATTATAACTATCTTACACGAAGGTTCTAGGTATATATGATCGTATTCTAATAGTATGAACAGAAGGTTTTGTAGCATCAAAAGGTTCAGATCTTCACGAATAAAAATTTTGGACTTACAAAATTTCCCGACAACTTATTAGAACTGATGTTATTAAAGGAGAGCATTAGTTAAATTTTTAGAATATGATAACAATAATCAGTTTTATTCTACAATTGATCACTATTCTTAAAATAAACCAAAATATTTAATAATTAAGTATTTAGTAGGAAAGTGTATAATAGTGGCACCCGTAGAGCGAACGAGGTTGCAAAAATCAAAATTTTCATGTGCGCCGACGAAGTTTTGAATAAACCCATGTTATAGGAAACTTTTCAACGATTTCAAATATGCTAATCTTAATAATATCACATTTTTAGTTTAGAAGATATAACCGTTCAAAGTTGACCGACTTTCGATTTTCAAAAAAACACACAATTTTTAGTCAATTTGTTGCGATTTCAGGTGTAATATCACGAAAAATAGGTAACGAATCGCCTTATTTTTTGTTTGTATTGATTGATGTATTTATTAAATGTATAATGATAAAAAAAAATTAACTGTTTGCTTTGTGTTTCTCCTTGTAAAAAAAATCTATATTTTTCTATATTTGCCATATTTGCAAATTTCTTTACATAATTCAAAAGGTTTTATCTGCTCGTACGTGTCCGTTTGGCTTCTAGAGGTAAAAAAGGTTAAAAAGACATGGTTGCAGAAATTGTATGGCGTGCATCCCTTACGTGTTTTGACTGACAGTAGTTTGATCTAATAGTTTGAAAATTGCATTTTAAGTCGGTTGTCTACCTGTGAGCCTCTACCAAAGTCTACTCCCAATATTCTGTTACAGACACAGGATGCACAAAAAACTACTCATTGAAATTCGCAGGTACGCACCTCACTTAAAAATTACTTTGGAGTACAAATGGTCAAGAACAATATTGACTTATGGTCCCTCCAGGTAGGCACAAATCTTATTTAGACACGAGCATAATATCAAAATTGCATAATTCAGCCTAAATCCATATGTATACAGGGAACAGGTAAATTTTTAGGCATGATAGCATAAGCCTATATATTGCAAAATAAGCATAATGCCTGGATTAGTCTACGACTGAAAGTTGGCGCAACAAGTACTGAAACCATGGCGTTAAACAATTTAAGTACTGAAAACATGGAACAATTTAAAATTATTTGAACTGTTTAGAAGGTCAACCACACCAAAGTTTTTCACGGAAGCTGCTTTAGAAGAACTTAATAGCTTATACGGAAATATTGAGAGCAGCGAAATTATAAAAAATAATTACGAATATGGAATGTCACCATTGCACGCAAGGATAAGGTGTATGGAGTTCTTGCTAAAACTGGCGTATACCCTACCACAAGAGGAGGAAAACTTCGATGAAAATACATCAATAAAGGATAAGGAAAAGATCAGAAAGAAGCAAATACAGGATGCTTTTTTTAAGCAAGTTGGACTAAAAGTAGACCGTCCATAAAATATTGGCGCATGGCAAAGATATAATTGAGTACCAGTCTTTGCCAATTGGAGAGCTTTCTGAAGAAGCACAGGAGTCCCATAACAAATTTTATAAAAAATATAGATTGCAGAACACATTCAAAACATCAAGGGTAAGGCAAAATGAGGACCTCTTCAACATGTTGCCAGCATCTTCCGATCCACTTATTTCTTCCCTGCGGCATGTGAAGTCACGAATAGAGTTAGAAAATAATTATAGTTTAGAAATGATTAGTCTTTTAGATATACCTTCTCTTACGAATTGTGATGAATATTTTACAGAAAATTGAAAAAATAAATTTAAAAAAGAAGTAATTTTTTTTTTATTTGTTGGGTAATAATTTAAAACATAAAACCCTAAAGAAAAAAAATAAAAACAATCTAAAAATGTAAAAATTATTTTTTTTAGTTACCATAAAATTGATTTTTCTACAAATTTTAACTTTGATAACCCATAAGTAGGCCCCTACAAAGCGTAGCACCCTTTCCAAACGCTCATTTCATAGGCTGAACAGTTATCTATCATATGCTGTTTAAACTGTTCAATTATGTTACTCGGTTCAAAAGGTATGATTTTTGCAACGAAAAAACTCAAATGGCGCCACTGTGCGTTGGGCGCCATCTATGTTATGAGCGAGTTAAATAAAAGTTCCACGAACTTATTTGGTTGAGTTGTTCATCTGAACTGCTTTTTTCTTTATTATTTTCTATATCTTTATACAAAACAAGTAAGAAAATTATAGACGGTCTAGACCGACTATACGATACCCTATACCATGCGTTTAGAGACCCCTATCTCTTAGGCCAAACTAACTGGACATAGAAAATAAGATAAGCCAAATTTGAGTGGGATTTTTATTAATTTTCTTGGCTGCAGATATGAAAAAGTTCATATCGGATGCTATATCTATATGGGCACTAGGCCTAAAATTGGACCGATCCTGATCATGTTTGCTAAGGTCTCTTGTATATTGCAAAAATATATACAAAGTTTGAAAAGAATCAGTGCAATATTTTTGTGTTTAAATAGATTTAAGTGCAGATCGGGAAGCAGCTCTACATGGCGCCTATGAGTAAGGGTTGTCCCATAGGGATAATTTTTGGACTACTCATTAATGGATGTAATAAACGTATACAAACCTAATTTGAGTTAAATCTATATGATAATTTGGATTTTATTGCAATTTATGTCGATTTCATAGGGGTCATTTGTATAGGGCTAGGTCTGAACATGGACCGATTTTCACCAATTTCAATAGCGTTCATCCTATGGCCGATAAAAGCTTATATACCAAATATCATCAAAATATACTCATATTTGCGACCTGCAGTTTGATTACAAGTTTTACATGGACACACAGACGGACGGACGGACACACGGACTGACATCGTTAAATCGAATCAGATAGTGATTCTGATTCGATCGGTATAATAAAAGATGGGTCTAGGTCAAATATTTTGGGTAGTTACAAACAGCAGCACAAAGTCATTATACCCAAACCACATAGTGGTATAGGGTATAAATATTCTTAATCTAAAACTACATTCATTCAATACAAAATATGCTTATGCTATTGGTTTTTATAAAACGTTTAAGTGGTTGGTCATAAAACAATATTGTATTTTGTAGGAAGTAAATGAAAACTGTAATTTTGGTGATTTGACATTTATTTTAAGTGAATGAGCTGAAATGAATAAACAAAATTACAATACAAAGTTTATTAACTCTTTGTTCTAGTTAATGACGAAAACAAAGATATCAAGTTTCAATGAATGAAAGTTTATTAACACTTTGTTTTCGTTTAAAATTGTAATTCTGATAATATGGTATTTATTATATTCTTGATAATTTTTCTTATGCTAGATATAGGTTATTCAAGTTCGATGGAGCCTGTTGAGTTCAGTTTCCCATGGACTTAACTCGCGTCTTATTTCATGTACAATTTTTTTATCAGGAATGTAGGGTGTCGGCGGCATGATGGCTGTTCGTCGACTAGCTCCGTCGGTTGTGGCGTGATTATTTTCCCTATTTCTCCTAAAACGCGAGTAGTAGTATTATGGGGTTTCTAAATCACTTTTCTAGTACTTTTGGATGTATCCAAACATTTTAATTTGGCAACACTGTTTTTTGGGTTGGCAACACAATTTTTAGCAAAGTCACAAACCTAAATGCAGTTTTACATACCTTTTAACTTGGCACCACTTTTTTAGTCCGTTAAGTTTGAATTTTCCCATTATTTAGCATTATTTTATCAGATTCTAAAAGGCAATCCTTCTATATACGGCCAAAACTTTTTTACGCAGAAAACGGCCGCCAAACATTCTAACTCTGTCACCGTGTAGTTTCGTTGAGCACGGTTAAGGATATATATCTTTCCCTATTTCGGTCATCTATTTGGTAGAGTACACCTCCTACCCCTTGAGGGATCGCGCTGCACTATAAATTCCTTTGAAAAATCAAAACAAAAACATTTTCTCTGAGTCGAGATGGTATGGTTTTATCCATTAACCGACTCATCGCTTGCGGTCCATTACAAAGCCCAAAGGGCATAACTTTATATTGGTAGAGCGGTCTAACTGGTACCGCAAAATCTCTATTTTCCTTTGAGGATTCTGTAAGGCGGATCTGTAAAAATGCATCTTTGAGATCTATACCACTTATGAAGTGAGTTTCTTTCAACCTTCTTAGTAACCCATTGATATGAGGAAGTGGGTATTAATCTTTCTTTGTTACCTCATTTAATTTCCTTGAGTCTAAGCAAAGTCAAACTTTTCCGGGCTTCCTAACGTTGAGAGTAGCAAGATGCCGAGAGTAGCAAGATGCCGATTGGAAACAACTAAACAGCTAGTCGAACACAATGGTAGTTTGGAGTATAATAATCTCCCACTAAACTGATAACTGTTCATTTCATAGGCTGAACAGTTATCTATCATATGCTGTTTAAACTGTTCAATTATGTTACTCGGTTTAAAAGGTATGATTTTTGCAACGAAAAAACTCAAATGGCGCCACTGTGCGTTGGGCGCCATCTATGTTATGAGCGAGTTAAATAAAAGTTCCACGAACTTATTTGGTTGAGTTGTTCATCTGAACTGCTTTTTTCTTTATTATTTTCTATATCTTTATACAAAACAAGTAAGAAAATTATAGACGGTCTAGACCGACTATACGATACCCTATACCATGCGTTTAGAGACCCCTATCTCTTAGGCCAAACTAACTGGACATAGAAAATAAGATAAGCCAAATTTGAGTGGGATTTTTATTAATTTTCTTGGCTGCAGATATGAAAAAGTTCATATCGGATGCTATATCTATATGGGCACTAGGCCTAAAATTGGACCGATCCTGATCATGTTTGCTAAGGTCTCTTGTATATTGCAAAAATATATACAAACAAAGTTTGAAAAGAATCAATGCAATATTTTTGTGTTTAAATAGATTTAAGTGCAGATCGGGAAGCAGCTCTACATGGCGCCTATGAGTAAGGGTTGTCCCATAGGGATAATTTTTGGACTACTCATTAATGGATGTAATAAACGTATACAAACCTAATTTGAGTTAAATCTATATGATAATTTGGATTTTATTGCAATTTATGTCGATTTCATAGGGGTCATTTGTATAGGGCTAGGTCTGAACATGGACCGATTTTCACCAATTTCAATAGCGTTCATCCTATGGCCGATAAAAGCTTATATACCAAATTTCATCAAAATATACTCATATTTGCGACCTGCAGTTTGATTACAAGTTTTACATGGACACACAGACGGACGGACGGACACACGGACTGACATCGTTAAATCGAATCAGATAGTGATTCTGATTCGATCGGTATAATAAAAGATGGGTCTAGGTCAAATATTTTGGGTAGTTACAAACAGCAGCACAAAGTCATTATACCCAAACCACATAGTGGTATAGGGTATAAATATTCTTAATCTAAAACTACATTCATTCAATACAAAATATGCTTATGCTATTGGTTTTTATAAAACGTTTAAGTGGTTGGTCATAAAACAATATTGTATTTTGTAGGAAGTAAATGAAAACTGTAATTTTGGTGATTTGACATTTATTTTAAGTGAATGAGCTGAAATGAATAAACAAAATTACAATACAAAGTTTATTAACTCTTTGTTCTAGTTAATGACGAAAACAAAGATATCAAGTTTCAATGAATGAAAGTTTATTAACACTTTGTTTTCGTTTAAAATTGTAATTCTGATAATATGGTATTTATTATATTCTTGATAATTTTTCTTATGCTAGATATAGGGTATTCAAGTTCGATGGAGCCTGTTGAGTTCAGTGTCCCATGGACTTAACTCGCGTCTTATTTCATGTACAATTTTTTTATCAGGAATGTAGGGTGTCGGCGGCATGCTGGCTGTTCGTCGACTAGCTCCGTCGGTTGTGGCGTGATTATTTTCCCTATTTCTCCTAAAACGCGAGTAGTAGTATTATGGGGTTTCTAAATCACTTTTCTAGTACTTTTGGATGTATCCAAACATTTTAATTTGGCAACACTGTTTTTTGGGTTGGCAACACAATTTTTAGCAAAGTCACAAACCTAAATGCAGTTTTACATACCTTTTAACTTGGCACCACTTTTTTAGTCCGTTAAGTTTGAATTTTCCCATTATTTAGCATTATTTTATCAGATTCTAAAAGGCAATCCTTCTATATACGGCCAAAACTTTTTTACGCAGAAAACGGCCGCCAAACATTCTAACTCTGTCACCGTGTAGTTTCGTTGAGCACGGTTAAGGATATATATCTTTCCCTATTTCGGTCATCTATTTGGTAGAGTACACCTCCTACCCCTTGAGGGATCGCGCTGCACTATAAATTCCTTTGAAAAATCAAAACAAAAACATGTTTGTTAGATTTTATCGTCATTTTTCAGACATATTGCAATTACTACTGTAATTAATATGCAATTTTTTAATTTTGTTTAAATGGTGCGTGGTAAAGAAGAAGAAAGCATATATTTCAAAAATTCTTAACTGCACTGTATTCTTAATCGGACCGGTTTCTGGCATTTCAGCCTTCATCAGCGATTTATTGAACATTGTGATAATTGTTATGTTTTAATTGAATAGATTGTTTCTATATGAAAATTTTTTCTACTTAGGGCGGCCGTGAGGTTTCGAACCATGAACCTTCTCACATACACTCGTACTTGCACTTTTTGGTCAGCGCTTTAACACACTCACCTAAAGTCAGGCCTACGAGCAGTGTGGTTAGTTTTCACTTTTCGTACCATACAGCTTTACTTTGTATTAATTTCAGAAGATACAACTCTGTCCAAACAAATAATCGTTATTTTTGAATTTTTGAATATTTTTTGCATTTATACTTCTAATTTCCACTATTCTCAGTTTTCGTAAGAGTTGTCATATGTGATGTACGGTTTTTGTACATACCTACATATGCACTTTACATTATTTGAGATGACGCTTTGAAGCGAAGAAAAATTTTTTGTTTGTTAGATTTTATCGTCATTTTTCAGACATATTGCAATTACTACTGTAATTAATATGCAATTTTTTAATTTTGTTTAAATGGTGCGTGGTAAAGAAGAAGAAAGCATATATTTCAAAAATTCTTAACTGCACTGTATTCTTAATCGGACCGGTTTCTGGCATTTCAGCCTTCATCAGCGATTTATTGAACATTGTGATAATTGTTATGTTTTAATTGAATAGATTGTTTCTATATGAAAATTTTTTCTACTTAGGGCGGCCGTGAGGTTTCGAACCATGAACCTTCTCACATACACTCGTACTTGCACTTTTTTTTGGTCAGCGCTTTAACACACTCACCTAAAGTCAGGCCTATTTTTCTCTGAGTCGAGATGGTATGGTTTTATCCATTAACCGACTCATCGCTTGCGGTCCATTACAAAGCCCAAAGGGCATAACTTTATATTGGTAGAGCGGTCTAACTGGTACCGCAAAAGCTCTATTTTCCTTTGAGGATTCTGTAAGGCGGATCTGTAAAAATGCATCTTTGAGATCTATACCACTTATGAAGTGAGTTTCTTTCAACCTTCTTAGTAACCCATTGATATGGGGAAGTGGGTATTAATCTTTCTTTGTTACCTCATTTAATTTCCTTGAGTCTAAGCAAAGTCAAACTTTTCCGGGCTTCCTAACGTTGAGAGTAGCAAGATGCCGAGAGTAGCAAGATGCCGATTGGAAACAACTAAACAGCTAGTCGAACACAATGGTAGTTTGGAGTATAATAATCTCGCACTAAATATTAAAAAAATTGAAAGAATATCTCTATTCAGAAAGAGCGTTAGGGAATATTTTTTTGATAACTTAGAAATGCTTCTATTATAGTTAATATGAGAATTGTTTCATATGTATTTCTTTTTTTTTTTAATATTTTGTTAAAACTATTGTATACTATAAAATATGCTTTGTTATTATTTAATAACTTCTTTTTTTTTTTAATTACATAAGTGTAGATATATAAAATATGTAAAATATTTTGCCAACTCGCCTCTATAATGTCCAAGCGACGCAGGGGAACCACATACTGTAAAAATAAGATATTGCAATAATAATAAATAAATAAAAAAAACAACAAGTCACTATTTTTATCTATAAGATCAGGAAGAAACTCTTTTCCTTCGGAATTCATGTCGACTCTAAAAAGTTTTTAATGTTCTCTTTATTGAAATCTAAAAATTCTAATGCATGAACCTCGTCATAATTGTAAGGAAATGTATTTATAAAAAAAAATTTTCTATCATTAATCTGGATATATCGTTCTTCTAAACAAATTTTTGCACCTAAAGGTTTCAATATATTATTACCAATTATTCCATCAAATGTGTTATTAGTTAACTTTAGCAATTTCCAAGCCATTAAATTATAATCGGAAAACTCTTCTGGGATCTCCGTGACAATTTCCTCACTGCTAACTACTTTGCTTGCCAAAGTTGAGAAAGTTAATCGTTTGTTTAATTTTATACGTTCATAACTTGGAAGTGCATTACAATTCAATATTGATGTGGTTGATTCAGTTTCAATCAAACATCTTATCTTGGAATTACCAATATTAAGTGTACTATCGATAAACCGTTTTCTTCCCGGCTGAATGAAAATTTGCTTCCTCATTTGGAACAATTTCACTCTGTTCAATATGATCTATTTCCATCGGTTACACATTATTGCGATGTTGACCAGAATTTTGTCGTGATTGGTTAGATTGTCGGAACTGTTGCGAATTTCGAATTTCGTTCTAATATTGTCCTTGGCGATTATCAAAACTTTGTGTTTGTCGATTGGAATTTGGAAAATTTTGTGTTTGGCGACAAGAAAAACCTTGTGTCCGTTGGTCTGGGAAATTCTGTCTATTCTGTCTAAAATTTTTTTGTCTAAAATTTTGCCTTTGGTGAGGTTCAGAATAATTATGGTTAGAATTTTGGTTAGTGTATTTAATATTTTGATTAGTATTTCTAAAATGTCGATTATTTTCCCTGACCATGTCGCATTCCTGTAGACAATGATATGCTTCGCGAATATTATTAATATTCTGGCTATATAAAATACTTGCTAAATGCGGTGGTATATTATTAACAAAAGTTCGAAAAATCATTGATTCGTTAATATTTGGGTTGAATGCTAAAGGTTTACATGAATCTTGTTCGTATTTTGTATTTAGCTTATCTAATATTGTTTTTAAATTATTATATAATTGACTTACAACATTGTTTTTTGTTGATAGTGCTCTATGATATAACTGGGTGCAGCTTTCCTTGATGCCGAACACCTTCAGTAACTCATTTTTCACGTTCTGCCATGATTTATCTGTTAAACCTCTAATTATATTGGCTGCTTCTCCCTGTATCTTCTTAAGTATGCAGCGGTGGTATATATATTCCTCCATCTCACCATCTTGGAAAATTCATAGGAAGATTTCTACTTCCTTGATGAATGATGATATATCGTAGTCTCGGTATTTCCCAGTGAAAACATTTATGCTATCCACTTCCTACAAAAGGATAAAAATTGGAATCGGACCCAACGATGATGTTTCTGTTGGCACTGTTGTTGGTGCTGACGTTTGTGTTAGAGCAGAAGTTGGTGTTGCTGATAATGTTGATGCCATTGTGTTGAATATTTCGTCGGTTTGCAATATGTTGAAGTATGGTTTTAATTGTGGTGTTTCAATTTTCTCCGTATCTTTAGGCATCTCCCTGGAGTTTAGGCACCATTCACTGTTTTTGATAAAGTTCCTTAGTCTTCTTTTTCACAAAATGATATTCTTCTGAATATCTTAAAATTTTTCACATAATTTTTTTTTCACAAGTGTTTTTTCTTTTCAAAACTGGATATTCTTTAGAATATCTTCACTAATTTAACAAATGTTATTTTTTTCAAAAAGGATATTCTTTGGAATATCTTAGTTTTTCAAAAATTTTTTTCAAGTGTTTTCTTTGGAATATCTTAGTTTTTCAAAAAATTTTTTCAAGTGTTTTTTTTTCCAAAAAAAAATTTAACAAATGCTATTTTTTTTTCAAAAAAGGATATTCTTTGGAATATCTTAAAGTTTTTCACAAATTTTATTTTAAATTGCGTCGCGACCAAATAGGGATATTCTTCAGAATATCTTTTCGATTTGTTTGCCGACTGCGCCAGTTAAATAAAAGTTCCACGAACTTATTTGGTTGGGTTGTTAATCTGAACTGCTTTTTTCTTTATTATTTTCTATATCTTTATACAAAAATATTCTTAATCTAAAACTACATTCATTAAATACAAAATATGCTTATGCTATTGGTTTTTATAAAACGTTTAAGTGGTTGGTCATAAATAATATTGTATTTTGTAGGAAGTAAATGAAAACTGTAATGTTGGTGACATGATATTTATTCCCTACGGTTAAGTTTATGGGACACAAAGGATATGGGTCTTTCCCAATTTCGGTCATCTATTTGGTAGAGTACATCTCCTACCCCCTGAGGCATCGCACTGCACTATAAATTCCTTTGAAAAGTCTGGCTTAGCTAAAACAGGGGCACTTTTTAGTTTTTCAAAGGAATTAGTAGCAAGAGGAGTTATTACAAACGAAGGGAAAGTCCACAATAGCCTAAACTTTATCTGGGTCTACTTTAAGACAACCGTTTCCGATACGATTTCCCAAATATTTTGTTTCCCTTTGACAAAACTTGCTTTTATTAACATTTATAGTCAGTCCCGAAGTCTTCAAACATTTTGCAACCTGACTTAGCAAATTTAAGTGTTCATCAAACGTAGAGCTACATACCAGTTAGTCGTCCAAATAAATAAAAACATTTTCTCTGAGTCGAGATGGTATGGTTTTATCCATTAACCGGCTCATCGCTTGCGGTCCAATACAAAGCCCAAAGGGCATAACTTTTTATTTATTTATTTTTATTTATTTATTAATTTGGAATTCTATACACAAGACTAATGTCCCTTATTACAGTATAGAATTATTAATTTGTTGAAAAAAAAAGTTATACATTAGAAATAATTTATAAAAAGGAAGGAAAAAGTGAATTACAAATAGTTACAATATTAACTTATATGTAAATGTATTAGACATAAGTTTAATTTTGACCCAAAGAAAGATTAAAAAAAGAGGGGTCTACCTGGTACCGCAAAACCTCTCTTTTCCTTTGAGGATTTTGTAAGGCGGATCTGGAAAAATGCATCTTTGAGATCTATACCACTTATGAAGTGAGTTTCTTTCAACCTGCTTAGTAACCCATTGATATGAGGAAGTGGGTATTAATCTTTCTTTGTTACCTCATTTACTTTCCTTGAGTCTAAGCAAAGTTGAACTTTTCCGGGCTTCCTAACGTTGACTATGGGGAAACACCACGGAGAGTTAGACTCCTCAATCACTTCCATCTCCAAAAGTCTGTGTAACTCGTGATGTACTTCTGCTCGGCAAGTATCGACATTTAATGGGAACAGTCTCACCTGTTTCTATATAATGCTCCAGAAGATTGGTGCAACCCAGACCTAATCTTTCGAATGAAGGAAACTCTTGAACAACAATATCAAGCTTAAGCTTCTGCTCTGGAGATAAATCCCATTGTTATGTTTTTCAATTTCAACTGATTCAATTAATTGAACTATATGTGGGGCGATAGCAAATGAGCGCCAGAAATCCAGACCTAGGTAAAGCGGCTGAGTTAGGGATGGTACTATATAAAAGTTTATTGGTTTGGCTACACTTTTGTATGTAACCAGAAGTTCACAGTATCCAAAAACTTTTTGTTTGGAGCCAGAAATCCAGACTTAGGTAAAGCGGCTGAGTTAGGGATGGTACTATATAAAAGTTTATTGGTTTGGTTACACTTCTGTATGTAACCGGAAGTTCACAGTATCCAAAAACTTTTTGTTTGGAGCCATTTGCAGTAGATACGAAAGATCGAAAAGGTTTTAATACAATTAAGTGACGCACAAGAAAATCCAAATTATTTTTCCCAAAACTGAAACACTGGCACCTGAATCCAGCAGTCCAAAAAGGTTTTCATCTAAAATTTTAACATGAGCAAATGGTCTTTCATCGGAATGAGCACACAAAATAGAAGATTCAATCAATCTCCTAAATGATTTACGGTTTTTATAACGATTTCTGCATGCAGTTATATTTTTATTGAGAGTTTTAGGGGTTAAATTTTTATTCCCACAATAAGTAAAACTAAAGTTGGCGTCTGAGATTGAAGATTTCGATTCGCCTTCCTGTGGAATACTCCTCGATTGATCTATTCCGGGATCGGGGTTTGAACATTTGAACGAAAGGCCCCGGTAGCCATTTCGCTCAACGTACGGCAACCTTAACGCGTAAACGTCAATTTTTTCAACGTCTGCATTAAAGTTTTATATATTAAGAAAAACCGTGATTAAAAACCTTTAAATAATCATTGTTGTTATTTATTTTCTTACACAAAGTGCAAAGAATAAAAACAAATTGAAGTATGACCAGTAAAGGCCGTAGAATTATTAAAAACCCAAAAGTTATCTGTGGTCAATGCAGAACGGAGGTAAAGGAAAATGAAGATTATATTGATTGTGACAAGTGCGCCAAAACATATCAAGCAATATGTACATGTTTGGATAAATGTCAATATGAACATTTTCTGAAAAACGAGAGCGAACAATACATATGCTTGTAATGAATGTGATGGAACAATAAAAGGAGAATTGTGTGAGATAAAGACACAACTAAGCAAACTTGATCAGCAGTTAAATAAACTTGATGAAGTACTACGAGGGATGGCTTAAAATAAAAAAAAATTAAACTGTTCAAAAAGAAAATCGTTTGTTGAAACATGAAGTAAATATTCTTAGAGACTCAGTAAAAATATTGAATGATGAAAGAGTGACAAACAATTGCCTTATTAGTGGTGTTTATGGAAAAGATGGGGAAACAGCAGTTGATACGTTACTAAAAATTTCAAAAGAAATTGGTGCAAATTTAGTTGAGAATGATATTGTGGAGGCGTTTTTTATTAACAGAAGAGGTGCTATAAGCAAAGTAAAAAGGGAAAGCAAACTATGGTAGTAAAGTTTGATTCAAACAGGTCTAAAGAAAAATTAATTATGATGAAACCTAAACTGAAGGAAACAGAGGAAACCAAATCTGTTTATGTAAATGATTTTCTGAGTATTGAAACTCATAATGTCGTTAAGCATGCTAAGGCGCTAAATATAATTGTGTACCAATACGTGTACACTTATAAAGGAAAAGTTTATGCAAAGAAAAGCGAAAGTTGTAAGCCAATGCTGATCAGACGCGAAGATGAGGTGGATGCTATTCTATTGGATGCCACAACGAGCAAGCAACAGAGGCATAGATCTAATCTGCAGGGGCCAGAAATAACTGAAAATTCTGATGATGATGAGCAAAATCATACAAGTAACAACACCAACTTGAGAGTAGCAAGATGCCGATTGGAAACAACTAAACAGCGAGTCGAACACAATGGTAGTTTGGAGTATAATAATCTCCCTCAAAATATATATTTTTTTTATTTTTTTTAGTATTAAAAATACTTTGAATATTCACAAATAAATATTACATCAAAATTCATTTGTTGTAAGCTCTATATAAATACATGGAATCTTACAAAATTTGTAAATTTTTTTCTAAATACATTGTAATTTCTTTCAAGTTTCATATTGTTTGGTAACTCATTAAATAGCTTGAAGCCCTTGTAGAAAAGAGATTTCTGCATGTGTGTTGTCGTGACTCTTTGGATTCGAAAATCTTCAGCATTCCTTAATCCATACGGTTGTACTCCTCCAACGTATTTTTTTTGCTCGCAGAGATATTCTGGGGCATCACCTTGTTTCATTTTTTTAATGAAAATTTAAGTATTGTATTTCAGTCTTTGATTAATATTCATCCATTTTAGTTCTCTAAGCATTTCGATGATGTGTGTATATCGATTGCATTTAAGAATAACCGTCATTGCTTTGTTTTGGAGTTTTTGCATTCTTTCTATCTGACTATCATTGCAGCATGTATAAATTATCGTCGATCCATATTCAAAATGTGGTTTAATTACCGTGTTATAAATATTTATTGCGGTTGTTTTTGATATTTTGTTTCTTATTCTTTTAAAAGGTCCGATTTTTTTTTACCGATTTTCTTACATGTATAGTCTATATGTTCTTTAAACTTTAATTCTTTATCTATTATAAAACCGAGATATTTTATGTGTTCTACCTTTTCTATTATTTTATCGTTAATTTTAAATATTGTTTCAGTATTCTTATTTATTTCAATTATTTTTGTTTTACTTTCGTTAAGTTTTAATTTATTCATGTTTAACCAAGTGTTAATTTTATTGATGTCGTGGTACATATTTATTCTACAGCTTTCATCATCGTCTCCTTCTGTGTATATTAACGTATCATCTGCGTACAGGACCATTTCACTTCTGTCTAATACCTTTGGCATATCATTAATATATATAATAAATAAAAAAGGTCCTAAAATTGATCCTTGTGGTACATCGAAATCATTTTCAATTTCAATCGATATTACATTATTAACCTTTGTTATTTGATTTCTATTTTTCAAATATGACTCAAACCAGTTTAATTCTGTGCCTTGTATTCCATACATACATATATAGTTTTTTCAACATTAGTTGTCTGTCTATTGTTTCAAAGACTCGTTTAAAATCGAGAAATATTGCCATCAGTTTTTTTGTTTTTTCTATATTTTTCCATTTACTTATTACATAGTTCACAGTCGTTTCGCATGAGAATTTTTTAAGAAATCCAGATTGATACTTTGACAATATTGAATTATTTTCAATATATTTTTCTAATTGCTCCTTCACAACCTATTCCAATATTTTTTCACATGTTATCAATGTATTTATCGGTCGGTATTCTTCGCATTTATTTGTTTTTGGTACTTTTTCAATTGGCGTTATCATAGTTTTTTTCCAGTTGTCAGGAATTCCCCTGTCTTTAATGATTTATTTATAATTTTTAATAATGTTTCTCCAGTTATGTTCCAGTTATCAAGAATGATATTATTGGATATTTTATCACAGTCTGTTTTATTTTTCATTTGTATAATTATATTCTTAAGTTCTAAAATGTTTATTGCACGAAATTTGAATTTATAAATTATCACAGATATTTTGTTTTCATATTGCACGTTTTCAATTGAGTCTCTTATAAATTTAATACTGTCTACAAAGTAATTATTGAATTGCTTAGCGATTTCTATACTATCTTTATATTCTACTTGGTTGAATATCACATTTTTGATTTCGTTATGTTTTTTTTTTATTATCTCTCCACATTTGCTTTTGATCGCCTGCACTGTTAATTTTATTATTTATGTATTTATTTTTTTCGTTTTCGATTTTTACTTTATATATATTTCTTGCCGTTTTGTAATTGGTCCATGCCTGATTTGTGTTTTTTAATTTTGCTGTTTGATATTTAATTATTTTATCCTTCTTCATTAAACGTACTTCATTACTAAACCACCGATTTACATTGTTTTTTTTTTGTATAATTTTCTTATTACATTTTCGTTAATGTTTTTATTTTCATTATATGCCATATTTTTACTTAACTCGGTGTTTAATGTCTCTTTGTTGTACTTAAAAATTTCAACTTCTTTATTTTCTATTGTGGTATGATCATTACTTTCACTCATAATTAAAATATATATTATTTCGTGATTCGATATTTTATTTGTATTGCTGTTGTTTACTGATATATCATAGTTATTTGTTATTACAAAGTCAATTATGGTACTTGAACTTTTTGTGACTCTTGTATATTCACTGACTAATTGTCTGAGACCATTGTCATTTAGTATGCATTTCAATTGATTCTTATATTTTTGGACCTGTCTATATTGAAATCTCCCGTTATTAAAATATTGCGATTATAATCACTGATTTCTTCTATTACCTCTTCAAAATTTTTGAGAAACTCTGACTTTCCATAATTAGGAGACCTGTATATTGCAGCAATTATCATTTGATTGTCTTGACATGTGGCTTTACATACTAAAATCCAATATTTAACACTGTCTATCTTTTCAATAATTTTAGTTAATTTTCATATTCTTTTAAAATAAATAGACTCCACCCGTTCTTTTAGATGTAGAAAGCGACACAATATGATCATAGTCTTGTAATGTAATTTCATTTTCTTCGACGTCGTTTGTTATATGGGTTTCCGAAAGTATAAATATGTCCGGGTTTTCTGTTGATGCAATGACTTCCACTTAATTATAATTATTTACTAATCCTTGCACATTTGTATATAGAGCTCGTATATTCTTTGATTGTTAAACTGATAAACCAGTTCTTCGCATTTTTAAATTCAATTTATTTTGATAAGTTTATTATTAATTTTCACGCAATTTATACATATCATTATTTGTTCAGTATTCTTGCATTCTTTTGATTTGTGTTGTCCATGGCATCTTAAGAATATTTCTAGATTTTTGCATTCTTTTGCGATATGGTTATATCCTTTACATTTAAAGCACTGCTTTACGTCTGTTCCATCCTTTCCCAACCTATATTTACTTTTCTTGCTTCCATCATTTTTGTATATGCTTCGTTATCCACTGCCATTCTCACATTATAGATTGTTTTGTTATTTATCTTGATTTGGTATTTTTCAATTATTTTGAGTTCTGCATTAGAGATATTTGAGTTCTGCTTTTTAAATTTCTCAATTATTTCCATCTCTTCATGTATAAAAGTCATATCTGTAATTTTAACTCCAAGTTCTATTGTTTTGGGCACCTTGATTTCATATTCTGCATTTAATTAATTTTCTATTGCATTTTTTATTGTTTCTCTTTCTTCGCTATTTTCACTTTGGATTACAACCGTCCCATTTATTCTATTTTCCACACCAGTAATTTTTAAATTAACCGGGTCAACTTTATCATTTAGTGCTTACCTTGTTTTTTCTACCCCTTGTTTTTCCTTTGGTTTTACAATTAAAGGCACCTGTTTGTTCACATCTGGTATCACTGTTTTTTTACAGACTCTGCATAAGACATTTTTGTTTGGTTTTTGTTGGTTTCTTTTAATGCTTTCTGTATTTCATTACACATATTTTTGTTCTTTTGCTCTAACGACTTGCACATTTCTTTGTTTTTGGTTTCAATATTATATACATTTTCATATAATTTTTTAACTTCAACATTTCTTTCACACGATTTTTGAACAGCATCCATTTTCTTTAACCTTGCTTCATATCGCTTTTCTATCGCCTCCAACAATTGTTTTATTTCACTTTCGTTTTGTTTAAGTGATGATGAAAATTCGTGTTTGTAGTTAACCAAGTTTTGTTTATTTCTATGCACATCTTCTTGTATATCTTTTAGGACCATATCAACATTGTGTATGTAAAGCATACAATCCTCACAAACAAAACGCAAGAAATTATTTTCCTGCATAGTTTTTTGTGAGTACTGGTCAATACCAGAACACTTCATCGAAACGTGATACGTTTCTTTACACACTCCTTCACATTGTATTCCCGTTTCTCCACGAATTGATGATTTGCATTTACTGCACTCTACCATGACTAAGTGCTTTTATTGTTTATAAATACAAATAAATGTTTGTATTTCATAATTACTTCACTTCCACTAAAATAAAATTAGTATTTTTATGGTTTTTAATAGTCCTGTCTATTTTGAAACCAATTTTTATAAATTTTTTTATTATCTTTGTAGAGCTTTAGTTTTTTACACTTCTTACATATGGCGTTGCCAGATGTTTTTAAAAATATTGAAAGAATATCTCTATTCAAAATGAGCGTTAAGGAATATCTTTTTGGTAACTTAGAAATGCTTCTATTATAGTTAATATGAGAATTGTTTCAGTATGTGGTTCAGGGGACTTAAGATATGGGTATGAGGCTTTACGATTTTGCTTTGTAAAATCCCAGAACCAAGATTCTGCTTTTCCGCTTAGAAAAATATGGTAGTTTGCCATAACTGCTCATGGCTGCATTGTTTTCTTTCACACAAAGTATCAATTTTAAAAAGAAAATCTGAAACACTGTCAGTAAATTGAATGAAGTAAATGGTGTTTCTCGTTGTGGTTGAGAAATATTTGATATAGTATGTTTTACTGCCGAAAGCTCATTTCTCATTTCGTCTTGAGTAGATCTAATTGTTTCCTGCAACATTGTTACGAAAGATTCAATTAAATCCTCAGAACGAGCTTGACTGGTCGAAGCATTATTAACAGGATTTGCAGAATCCATTTTTAAATGTGATATAATTCTGTCCAGATTTTTAATAAACCCAGTTGGTGTCAAAAGATCCTCAAGAGTAGCTTGGCTTAAGGCTTGAAAGGAGGATTCAATTAAATCTCTATGTGTTTTAGATAAGGTTTCACTGTTATCGACTTGGACATTTATATTTTCTTCAATAGTTTGTGTAGAGACTGAGTCTAAATTTTAAAATCGCTGGTTAATACTAATGTCTGCGGATGGTTGTACTAATACAATATCTTCAAATTGGCTATTTAAATTAACAACAGTGATGTTTGATTCTGTTTTTGATTGTGTTTTAATTGGTGGCGGAGTATGTGTGACTTTTGGTCTAGACAGAAGGGGGTTATGACTTTCTACAGAAATATTTGGAGTTAAAGATGATTTACCTCTACCCCTAGATGAGTTCGAACTACTTTTTGAACTTCGAGCAGAACACTCTCTTTTAGACTGACAGAGGAAAGGATTTAAAATAGAATTTAAAAATATGTATGTATTTAAATAGACTTTGTATATTATAAAGATTATTGAGGAACTTGACATAACTCTTCGGAATTCATGTCGGCTCTAAAAATTTTTTTAATGTTCTCTTTATTGAAATCTAAAAATTCGAATGCATGAATCTCGTCATAATTGTAAGGAAATGTATTTATAAAAAAAAATTGTCTATCATTAATTTTACAAGGGTTTTTTCTTTTCAAAAGAGGATATTCTTTTTAATATCTTCACTAATTTAACAAATGTTATTTTTTTCAAAAAGGATATTCTTTGGAATATCTTAGTTTTTCAAAAATTTTTTTCAGTGTTTGTTTTTTCAAAAAAATAATATAACAAATGCTATTTTTTTTTTCAAAAAAGGATATTCTTTGGAATATCTTAAAGTTTTTCACAAATTTTATTTTAAATTGCGTCGCGACCAAATAGGGATATTCTTCAGAATATCTTTTGGATTTGTTTGCCGACTGCGCCAGTTAAATAAAAGTTACACGAACTTATTTGGTTGAGTTGTTCATCTGAACTGCTTTTTTCTTTATTATTTTCTACATCTTTATACAAAAATATTCTTAATCTAAAACTACATTCACTCAATACAAAATATGCTTATGCTATTGGTTTTTATAAAACGTTTAAGTGGTTGGTCATAAAACAATATTGTATTTTGTAGGAAGTAAATGAAAACTGTAATTTTGGTGATTTGACATTTATTTTAAGTGAATGAGCTGAAATGAATAAACAAAATTACAATACAAAGTTTACTAACTCTTTGTTCTAGTTAATGACGAAAACAAAGATATCAAGTTTCAATGAATGAAAGTTTATTAACACTTTGTTTTCGTTTAAAATTGTAATTCTGATAATATGGTATTTATTCTATTCTTGATAATTTTTCTTATGCTAGATATAGGGTATTCAAGTTCGATGGAGCCTGTTGAGTTCAGTGTCCCATCGACTTAACTCGCGTCTTATTTCATGTACAATTTTTTTATTAGGAATGTAGGGTGTCGGCGGCATGCTGACTGTTCGTCGACTAGCTCTGTCGGTTGTGGCGTGATTATTTTCCCTATTTCTCCTAAAACGCGAGTAGTAGTATTATGGGGTTTCTAAATCACTTTTCTAGTACATTTGGATGTATCCAAACATTTTAATTTGGCAACACTGTTTTTTAGGGCTGGCAACACTATTTTTTAGCAAAGTCACAAACCTAAATGCAGTTTTACATACCTTTTAACTTGGCACCACTTTTTTAGTCCGTTAAGTTTGAATTTTCCCATTATTTAGCATTATTTTATCAGATTCTAAAAGGCAATCCTTCTATATACGGCCTAAACTTTTTTACGCAGAAAACGGCCGCCAAACATTCTAACTCTGTCACCGTGTAGTTTCGTTGAGCACGGTTAAGTTTTTGGGATACAAAGGATATGGATCTTTCCCTATTTCGGTCACCTATTTGGTAGAGTACACCTCCTACCCCTTGAGGGATCGCACTGCACTATAAATTCCTTTGAAAAATCAAAACAGAAACATTTTCTCTGAGTCGAGATGGTATGGTTTTATCCATTAACCGACTCATCGCTTGCGGTCCATTACAAAGCCCAAAGGGCATAACTTTATATAGGTAGCGCGGTCTAACTGGTACCGCAAAATCTCTATTTTCCTTTGAGGATTCTGTAAGGCGGATCTGTAAAAATGCATCTTTGAGATCTATACCACTTATGAAGTGAGTTTCTTTCAACCTTCTTAGTAACCCGTTGATATGAGGAAGTGGGTATTAATCTTTCTTTGTTACCTCATTTAATTTCCTTGAGTCTAAGCAAAGTCAAACTTTTCCGGGCTTCTTAACGTTGACTATGGGGAAACACCACAGAGAGTTAGACTCCTCAATCACTTCCATTTCCAAAAGTCTGTGTAACTCGTGATATACTTCTGCTTGCCGAGGAGGTGAAAGAGGATAGTATCGACATTTAATGGGAACAGTCTCATCTGTTTCTATATGATGCTCCAGAAGATTGGTGCAACCCAGACCTAATTTTTCGAATGAAGGTAACTCTTGAACAACAATATCAAGCTTAAGCTTCTGCTCTGGAGATGAATCATGGAAACAAATGTCCCCATCGTTATGTTTTTCAATTCCAACTGATTCAATTAATTGAACTATATGTGGGGCGATAGCAAATGACCGCCAGAAATCAAGACCTATGTAAAGCGGCTGAGTTAGGGATGGTACTATATAAAAGTTTATTGGTTTGGTTACACTTTTGTATGTAACCGGAAGTTCACAGTATCCAAAAACTTTTTGGTTGGGGCCAGAAATCCAGACCTAGGTAAAGCGGCTGAGTTAGGGATGGTACTATATAAAAGTTTATTGGTTTGGTTACACTTTTGTATGTAACCGGAAATTCACAGTATCCAAAAACTTTTTGTTTGGAGCCATTTGCAGTAGATACGAAAGATCGAAAAGGTTTTAATACAATTAAGTGACGCGCAAGAAAATCCAAACTATTTTTTCCCAAAACTGAAACACCGGCACCTGAATCTCCAAAAAGGTTTTCATCTAAAATTTTAACATGAGCGAATGGTCTTTCATCGGAATGATCACACAAAATAGAAGATTCAATCAATCTCCCACATGATTTATGGTTTTTATAACGATTTCTGCATGTAGTTATATTTTTATTGAGAGCTTTAGGGGTTAAATTTTTATTCCAACAATAAGTAAAACTAAAGTTGGCGTTTGAGATTGAAGATCTCGATTCGCCTTCCTGTGGAATACTCCTCGATTGATATATTGCGCACTCGGGGTTTGGACATTTGAACGAGAGTCCCCGGTAGCCATATCGTTCAACTTTTGGCAACCTTTACGCGTAAACGTCAATTTTTTCAACGTCTGCATAAAAGTTTTATATATTAAGAAAAACCGTGAATAAAAACCTTTAAATAATTATTGTTGTTATTTATTTTCTTACACAAAGTACATAGAATAAAAAGAAATTGAAGTATGACCAGTAACGGCCGTAGAATTATTAAAAACCCTAAAGTTATCTGTGGTCAATGCGGAATGGAGGTAAAGGAGAATGAAGATTATATTTATTGTGACAAGTGCGCTAAAACATATCAAGCAATATGTACACGTTTGGATAAACGTCAATATGAACATATCCTGAAAAATGAGACCGGACAATACATATGCAATGCTTGTAATGAATGTGATGGAACAATAAAAGGAGAATTTTGTGAGATAAAGAAACAACTAAGCAAACTTGATCAGCTGTCTTCGTTACAAGAGGCAATGACTTTCATGTCAAATAAACTTGATGAAGTACTACGAGGGATGGCTTAAAATAAAAAAAAATTAAACTGTTCTAAAAGAAAATCGTTTGTTGAAACGTGAAGTAAATATTCCTAGAGACTCCGTAAAAATATTGAATGATGAAAGAGTGAAAAACAATTGCCTTATTAGTGGTGTTTATGGAAAAGATGGGGAAACAGCAGTTGTTACGTTACTAAAAATTTTAAAAGAAATTGGTGCAAACTTAGTTGAGAATGATGTTGAGGAGGTGTTTTTATTAACATAAGAGGTGCTATAACCAAAGATAAAAAGGGAAAGCAAACTATGGTAGTAAAGTTTGATTCAAAAGGTCTAAAGAAAAATTAATTATGATGAAACCTAAACTGAAGGAAACAGAGGAAACCAAATCTGTTTATGTAAATGATTTTCTGAGTAAGGAAACTCATAATGTCTTTAAGCATGCAAAGGCGCTAAATAAAATTGGATGCCAATACGTGTGCACTTATAAAGGCAAAGTTTATGCAAAGAAAAGCGAAAGTTGTAAGCCAATGCTGATCAGACGCGAAGATGAGGTGGATGCTATTCTATTGGATGTCACAACGAACAAGCAACATAGGCGTAGATCTAATCTGCAGGGGCCAGAAATAACTGAAAATTCTGATGATGATAAGGAAAACCATACAAGAAACAACACTAACTTGAGAGTAGCAAGATGCCGATTGGAAACAACTAAACAGCTAGTCGAACACAATGGTAGTTTGGAGTATAATAATCTCCCACTAAATATTAAAAAAATTGAAAGAATATCTTTATTCAGAAAGAGCGTTAGGGAATATCTTTTTGATAACTTAGAAATGCTTCTATTATAGTTAATATGAGAATTATTTCATATGTATTTCTTTTTTTTAATATTTTGTTAAAACTATTGTATACTATAAAATATGCTTTGTTTTTATTTAATAACTTCTTTTTTTTTTAATTACATAAGTGTAGATATATAAAATATGTAAAATATTTTGCCAACTCGCCTCTATAATGTCCAAGCGACGCAGGGGAACCACATACTGTAAAAATAAAATATTGCAATAATAATAAATAAATAAAAAAATAAAAAATTAGTATTGTTACATTTGGTCATATTAATGCCACGTTGACCACATTTGAAACAAAAAAGATGCCTTACATCTTCAGGACAGTATATATAGGAATGTCCAAGTGCAAGACAATTCCAACATTTGATATTAGAATAATCTGGTTTATGAAAACAACTTCTAAGTTGTAACGCCTCGATTTGTGGGTCAATATCAGAATCGCAATTAGCATCGCTATCTACTACAGCTTCAATTTCATTTACTTGACGAGATTAGTTAACAGATGGTAAACAAACCTTAGTTTCTCGTAGAATTTTTTCAGCATTTCTAGCAATATCCCGCAACTCATGCAGAGTTTTTGGTACTGTGTTGAACAACATTAGTTTTAAATTTGAATGTGCATTACGTTTTAAAATATCAATTAGCGTTTTCTCTGTAATGGGTTCTCTCATACGAGAATTCATTGAAACCAAATTGGTATGAAAATCATCATACGACTCTTTAAACTGCTGTTTTCGAGTTGAAATACGGAGCAGAACTTCATAGTCAGTCTCTCAATTACCAAATTCCCTTGTAATGCATGATTTGAGATATGGGTATGAGGCTTCACGATTTTGCTTTTTAAAATCCCAGAACCAAGATTCTGCTTTTCCACTTAGAAAAATATGGAAGTTTGCCATAACTGCTCATGGGTGCATTGTTTTCTTTCACACAAAGTATGAATTTTAAAAAGAAAATCTGAAACACTGTCAGTTCCGTCACAGTTTACTCTCCACTTCTCTATTCTGGTATTAACTACTGCGGTGGGTGTTGAAAAGTGAGAATGAACTTGAGAAGAAGCTAGAGAAGTAAATGGTGTTTCTCGTTGTGGTTGAGAAATATTTGATATAGTATGTTTTAATGCCGAAAGCTCATTTCTCATTTTGTCTTGAGTAGATCTAATTGTTTCCTGCAACATTGTTACGAAAGATTCAATTAAATGCTCAGAACGAGCTTGACTGGTCGAAGCACTATTAACAGGATTTGCAGAATCCATTTTTAAATGTGATAGAATTCTGTCCTGATTTTCAATAAACCCAGTTGGTGTTAAAAGATCCTCAAGGGTAGCTTGACTTAAGGCTTGAAAGGACGATTCAATTAAATCTCTATGTGTTTTAGATAAGGTTTCACTGTTATCGACTTGGACATTTATATTTTCTTCAATAGTTTGTGTAGAGACTGAGTCTAAATTTTAAAATCGCTGGTTAATACTAATGTCTGCGGATGGTTGTACTAATACAATATCTTCAAATTGGCTATTTAAATTAACAACAGTGATGTTTGATTCTGTTTTTGATTGTGTTTTAATTGGTGGCGGAGTATGTGTGACTTTTGGTCTAGACAGAAGGGGGTTATGACTTTCTACAGAAATAATTGGAGTTAAAGATGATTTACCTCTACCCCTAGATGAGTTCGAACTACTTTTTGAACTTCGAGCAGAACACTCTCTTTTAGACTGACAGAGGATAGGATTTACAATAGAATTTAAAAATATGTATGTATTTATACAGACTTTGTATATTATAAAGATTGTTGAGGAACTTGACATAACATAACCGCATTAAAAAAACAATGGTACTCTTACCGAACATGCAATTTTATCTTTTTATAAAAAGATATAATGCCTTTGTCCGAACACATAAGGTACATTAAATCGCAAAAAAAAAATTGCGATATAAGTTCTCTTAGGAAAAAAAATGATTGCTTATTAATTCTCCTTTGGAGTTGAAATTTAATTACTAAAAAGTAATTTTATACTGAGATAGTAAAATAGTTATTTGCAACAGAGAGTAACAATTAAGTACATTTAAAACTTTTGGTCTTTATAACTACTTTAAGATCGTATTCTAATAGTATGAACAGAAGGTTTTGTAGCATCAAAAGGTTCAGATCTTCACGAATAAAAATTTTGGAGTTACAAAATTTCCCAACAACGTATTAGAACTAATGTTATTAAAGGAGAGTATTAGTTAAATTTTTAGAATATGATAGCAATAATCAGTTTTATTCTACAATTGATCACTATTCTTAAAATAAACCAAAATATTGAATAATTAAGTATTTAGTAGGAAGGTGTATAATAAAAATGTATAATGTAAGCTTTACAATTATGTGTTTGATATATGATATCAATAAAGTTACGTTGGGCACCATCTATGTTACGCGCGTCTAATTTCTTGTACGATTTTCTTATCCGGAATGTAGGCTGTCGGCGGCATGCTGGCTGTTCATCGACTAGCTCTGTCGGTTGTGGCGTGATTTTTCTCCCCATTTCTCCTAAAACGCGAGTAGTAGTATTTTGGGGTTTCTAAACCACTTTTCTAGTACATTTGGATGTATCAAACCATTTTAACTTAGCAACACTAGTTTTTAGGGTTGGCAACACTATTTTTTAGCAAAGTCACAAACCTAAATGCAGTTTTACATACCTTTTAACTCTGTTAAGTTTGAATTTTCCCGTTATTTAGCATTATTTTTTCAGATTTAGCAACCTTTTTTCTCATTATTTAGCAGGCTCCCGACCTTTTACCCATTATTTAGCAGATTCGTAACTCTTTTCCCGTTATTTTAGCGTTATTTTAACAGATTTACCGACTTTTTTCGTTATTTATTAATATATTTGTTAGAGGTGGCAACATTATGATTTATTGAAGCCTAAAAAGAAACTTAAATTTTTTTTTATTTAAAAAAAGTTACCAGATAAGGAAAAATGTGTATTTATTTGCTATTGACAGCACTTTTTTTAGTAAGCAGAACCACCGAGTTCGCTGTCTGTTTAGCAAAATCTCAAATCTTATCGTTATTTTTAAATATTCAAGTATATATTTGCTATTGACAGAACTAGTTTAAGAACATTCAAATTTTTATTAACAAACCAAAAGACCTTACTTAGAGCTGAAAACCTAATCTTTAGCAAATCTGGAACCTATATTCGCTTTACTTATAGTTACAATACTATTAAACTTTTTTTTCGTTATTTATTAATATATTTGGTAGAGGTGGCAACATTATGATTTATTGAGGCCTAAAATGACACTATACATTTTTTTTATTTAAAAAAAGTTACCAGATAAGGAAAAATGTGTATTTATTTGCTATTGACAGCACTTTTTTTTTAGTAAGCAGAACCACCGGGTTCGCTGTCTGTTTAGCAAAATCTCAAATCTTTTCGTTATTTTTAAATATTCAAACAAAATTTATTTAATTTTTTTGCATACAGTTTTAATTTTCTTTTTTTTCAAATATCAACGATTTTCAATAATTTTTTCGTATTAAAGTTTTATTATATGTTATTTTTTCTTAGTTTTTTATCTTAATTAAATTGTCAGTTAATTATATATTTTTTTTATTTTTATAAAGAATGCTTTATTTAGAAAATATTCTTTTTTAATAGTTTAAGTTTTTCGTTTATAGAATTACATATATATTGTTGTATTAAACCTATGAGTAATTCAATGAAAAAATTTATCAAATTAAAATTTTTATTTCAAAATAATTTTGAAATCATATTTCGCATAATCAAATTTTTTAACTATTTTTTATTTTCAAATATCTCTCAGTTAGTTACTACAGTTCTTTTTCATTCCAATATATTTTAGATTCTTTATTAAGTAAAAATGTATTCGTTAACTTTGAATTTAAATACATTTTATATATTTTATTGAGGTTTTTTAGAGCTGGCAACATATTTTTCATTCACAAAACCCATTTTTTTAGATTTATTTGAGAAAATATTCGATTATTCAAGTTTGTATGTTCCCTTCTGTTGAATTATTTCAATATATATTTTTTTGTTTCTTATTAAGTTAAATTATAACCAATTTTAATATCACTTTTCAAACCTTGATATTTAGTTACTAAACTTGTTATTACATCAGACCAAATTATTATTTTTTTTCAAATATTAACAATTTTCAAACAACTTTTTTATATTTGCTTTTCAATTTTTTAGTTTAAGTTTTCAGGTCTTCAATTTTTTATTCAAGTTTTTAGTTTTTAATTAAATTTATGAAACATTTTTAAATACTTTTATACTTTGAGTTAATTTTGATTAAATATACAAAATTAGGAACGTGAAACAAAAATTCTTACAATTATTAGTCCAAACACTATTAGAGGAAGTTATATATTTCTTTCAATATCGTGTTTTTTCTTACTAAATACTCATATACAAAGTATACAAATAATCTTTCTTAAATGGTTTTTAGCAAGGTTAGGAACAACAAAAATTTTATATTTAGTCTAATTTAAGTTTTTAATATAATTTTTCTATCCAAATAATAAAGGTTTCCTACAAAATATCTACAAAATGAATTAAATTTACTAAACTCTAAACATATTTCTATAATAATTTATTGAAATATTGAAAAGTTACTTACTGTATTCTTATAGATTTTTTTTTTTCATATTTAAAAAATTTCATATGAAGTTCTAAATGGTGCGTGGTAAAGAAGAAGAAAGCATATATTTCAAAAATTCATAACTGCACTGTATTCTTAATCGGACCGGTGTCTGGCATTTCAGCCTTCATCAGCGATTTATTGAACATTGTGATAATTGTTATGTTTTAATTGAATAGGTTGTTTCTATATGAAAATTTTTTCTACTTAGGGCGGCCGTGAGGTTTTGAACCGTGAACCTTCACATACACTCGTACTTGCACTTTTTGGTCAGCGCTTTAACACACTCACCTAAAGTCAGGCCTACGAGCAGTGTGGTTAGGTTTCAGTTTTCGTACCAGTTTTCTTTTGTTTAGTTTTTCGTTACACATATGAAAATAAATCCATTTAGTTGCGATTATTTCGATAATTTTAATGAAAAATTAAAAACCGAAAGTTTAATACAAAAAAAATCTTACCTCTGGTTATTTATGATATTTTTTTTATAAGAATTAATAAAATATATTGTTTACAAAATGAATTTGTGTACGAAATCATTTACATTTCCAAAAAAAAATTTTTAAAACAAAACAGAAATATTTCAGTAAAAAATACTACTTTTGTAAGTGATTTTTTAGAATCATTTGAGAAAATAATAGTTTTGCCGACGGCAAAACATAAGTTTTACAATATTAAAAAAAAAATGTTAATTATTATCAGACTTGAATGGTAAACCAACCTATATGATATACTACAGAAATCTTAAACAATTTTTATCAACATTTTTCTATCCAGATTATAAAATATGTACAAAATTAATTAAATTTACTAAAATTTAAATATATTTCTATGATAATTTAATGAACTGAATTTTAAACAAAGAACGCAATTATGAAAAAAAAAAATTATTTTCATTTTTATTATATATTTTGTAATAGTTTTAGTTAAAGTTCTTCATATAAATTTCATCAATATTCATAGTTTGTTGAAAAATTCATGATGAAATGATAACAATTGAAATGTGTAGAGTGCGAATTAAGTATAATAAACATATTTATATTGGTTTTTTTTCCGTTTGGGAGAAATCAGAAATGGAAAATGTATGATTTTCATTATGATTAAATGAAGCCTAAATATTCAACCAATGTTAATATAAATTATATGGATACTGATTCTTTTATTTAGAATATTAAAACAATTGATCGTATTCAATAAGAAAAATATTTCAAATGCTTACTGTTTCTGATCTGATAATTTTTCTACAAAACAAATATCTTTAATTCATTAAAGCATTCATACTTTATTAAAAAAATTTTCTAATAATATGAAAATTTTTCTATAAAAATTAATTTATAATTCTTCTTATATCGAAAGCGTTGAAAAACTTACCAAAATTACTTAAAGTTTGTTTAAATCTTGAAATAATTAAATCATTTATAGCTATTATCTAGTTATTATTATTCTTTTAAAAAAGAAACTTTGAAAATTTACTAAGGATAGGTAAATTTTTAAGCAAATTTACTAAGGAAAAGTTAAATTTTTTAGAAAATTTACTAAGGAAATGGTAAAGTTTTAAGAAAATTTAAAAATTTACATGGAATGGTATATTCCATTCCATATATCATTTCATATTCCATTCCATATTCCATTCTACATACCATTTCATATTTTCCATTCTATATTCCATTCCATATACCACTAGGAAGGTAAAGGTATAAGGAAAAGGTAAATTTTATAGCTAATATCTAGTTATTATGAAAAAAAGTTTCCTTTTTAAAAATTTTACTAAGGATAGGTAAATTTTTAAGAAAATTTGCTAATGATAGGTAAATTTTTAAGAAAATTTACTGAGGAAAGGTAAATTTTTAAGAAAAGTTAAGAACATTGGAATGGTATATTCCATTCCATATATCACTTCATATTCCATTCCATATTCCATTCCATATACCATTCATATTCCATTCCATATTCCATTCCATATACAATTTCATATTCTATTCCATATTCCATTCCATATACCATTTCATATTCCATTCCGTATACCATTTCATAAATTTACCCTTTCCTTAGTAAATTTTCTTAAAAATTGTGAAAATTTACCTTTTCCTCAACTTTTTAGACATTACCATACATAAAGCTAATAACAAACTTATAACAAACTGGTTTACTAAAGAAATTTCATCTGGTAGAATTATCAATTATTTTTCAAACCACGACCCTATACAGAAGAAAAACACAGCAAAAAATCTTATAAAAACAGCAATAAACATTAGTGATAACATTTTCCTAAAAGATAACATAAAGAAACTAAGAACAATTTTGACTAAAAATAATTATCCTATTAAATATATTAACAAATTAATTTCCACAGTAATAAATGAAACCCAAAATAATAACATACAAAATAACAACGTAACATCTAACTCAGTTAACGGACAAAAAACGTCCTTTGCCACCCTACCATATTTACCAACAATAACGAATAGGAAAAACATAACAAATCTGATCAACGCTGAAACTATTAAAATAGCTTCTAAGCCAAATCAAACATTGAATAAGCTTTTTAACACCCAAAAAACGAAAACAGACTTACACAAACAACACAATGTAGTATACCAAATAAAATGCAATGGTAATGTCCACCAACAATGTAACAGAATATATATTGGACAAACGAAAAGACAATTAGAGATTAGGTTAAAAGAACATAAACGAACAGTTGAGAAAGGAGTAACAACAACAGCTCTCTCTCAACATGCGTTTGACAATAAACACAACTTTGATTTTGACAACATCAAAGTCTTGGAAAGAGAGACCAAAACAAATAAAAGAATAACACTTGAAAGTTTACATATTAAGAAACATATTGACAAAACAGTAAACACAACAAGAAGACAGTGATCACATTAGTAACACGTACAATTTAGTACTTAATAAATAAAATTAAAATGTAAAATTTAGATTAAGTGTGTAATTATACTATTAAGGTAACAATTATTTTACAAAAAATTCACATAAATTTGTTAAAGTGATAACTAATGTATATTCTTAATTATTATTAAATAAAATTAGACGCCTGATGAGGACACCAACCATAGTGTCGAAACGTCGCAGACAGAAAATAAAATTACAGCATATTTGTTTTAATTATTCCTGCTTAGGACGACCATAGGGAGCTTAATATCACAATAAGTAATTACAATCACTGGTCATTAGGAACATATCAGAAAAATTTTCATATTATTAGTAAATTTTTTAAATAAAGCATGATATGCTTTGATGAATTAAAGATATTTTTTTTTTGTAGAAAAATTATCAGATTAGAAACAGTAAGCATTTGAAATATTTTTCTAATTGAATACGATCAATTGTTTTAATATTCTAAACAAAGGAATCAGTATCTATATAATTTATATTAACATTGGTTGGATATTTAGGTTTCATGTAATCATAATTAAAATCATACATTTTCCATTTTTGATTTCTCTAAAACTGAAAAAAAACCAATATAAATAAATTTACGAGGGCGGATCAATAAGTCCGTGACTTTTAGAATGAAACACAGTTTTATTTGCAAAAAAATAATTTATTTTTCCACATAATATCCTTTTAGCTCAATACACTTAGTCCAACTTTTCTCCAATTTTTGTATCCCTTCCAAAAAATAGGATTTTTCGAGGTCCATAAAATAGGCATTTTTGATCAATAATTTCATCGTTGGAGCTTAATCTCTTTCCACCCAGCCATTTCTTTAGGTTTGGAAATAGGAAATAGTCACTGGGGGCTAAATCCGGAGAATATGGCGAATGAGGTGCCAATTCGCAGCCCAATTCATGGAATTTTGCATTTTAAACACGATTACATTTATGGTCAATTGAGAGCAAACGCGGCACCCACCTTGCAGACAGCTTTCTTAAACCTTTCTTAAAACTGATCATTTAAAATCGAAACCACACCGCCATATGAAATGCCTATAGCATCAACAATCTCACGCACTTTTACTCTTCGATCGGCCAACAACATATCATGGTTTTTTTCGACATTTTCGGGTGTATTGACCTCAATTGGCCGTCCAGAACGTTCAGCGTCATTTGTATTTGTGCGACCACAACGAAAGTCAGTAAACCACTTTTTTCCATTTAAATTGATGGTGCAGAGTCCCCATAGTACTTATCAAGCTTTTCCTTGGTTTGATTGACGGTTTTTTTTTCGCAAAAAATAATGTTTAATGAGCACTCTAAATTCACTTTTTTCCATTAAAAAAAACCACGAGGTTATATGTTTTGAACAGCTGTTAAACGCAAAGTAAACGCAAACGGAACTTGCTTAAAATTTTACAGTAGACTGTTAACAGGTGATATTTCGTGGGAGAAATTTTGTATTTCATATATCTACGAGGTAAGTTCGAAGAGTCACGGAGTTATTGATCTGCCCTCGTATTATACTTAATTCGCACTCTACACATTTCATTTGTTATCATTTTATCATTAATTTTTTAACAAACTACGAATATTGATGAAAGTTATATGAAGAACTTTAACTTAAACTATTACAAAATAAACAAAAATGAAAATAAAGATTTTTTCATAATTGTGTTCTTTGTTTAAAATTCAGTTCATTAAATCATCATAGAAATATATTTAAATTTTAGTAAATTTAATTAATTTTGTAGATATTTTATAATTTGGATAGAAAAAATGTTGATAAAAATTGTTTAAGATTTCTGTAGTATATCATATAGATTAGTTTATCATTCGGCAAAACGATTATTTTCTCAAATGATTCTGAAGAATCAATTACAAAAGTAGTATTTTTTACTGAAATATTTCCTACAAAAATTCATTTTGTAAACAATAATTTTAATAATTCTTATAAAAAAAAATATCATAAATAACCAAAGGTAAGATTTATTTTGTATTAAACATTCGGTTTTAATTTGTCATAAAAATTATCGAAATAATCGCAACTAAATGGATATATTTTCATATGTGTAAAGAAAAACTATACAAAACTATACTTCATATGAAATTTGATAATATGAAAAAAAAAATTTATAAGAATACAGTAAGTTTTCAATATTTCAATAAATTATTATAGAAATATGTTTAGATTTTAGTAAACTTAATTAATTTTGTAGATATTTTGTAGGAAACTTTTATAATTTGGATGGAAAAAATGATATTAAGAACTTAAATTAGACTAAATATAGAATTTTTGTTGTTCCTAACCTTGCTAAAAACCATTTGAGAAAGATTATTTGTATACTCTGTATATGTGTGTTCAGTAAGAAACAAGAGAGTGTTAAATTCCGCTGTGCCGAATCTTTGATACCCTCCACCTCGGTTTGAGTATTGATAATAAATGTAAACAAAATATTTGAAAAAGTAAACAATTTGTTAAACTTAATACCAAATTATGTCTGCAAATTCTTTGGGTTGGTCCGCTTTACAGATGATTTTTGCATATTTCAAGAATTGGTCTATAAAGCCCTCGAAAATTAGTAATTCGCGCTCCAACGAGGAAAGATCGTTTTCGTCTTTTCTATTATTTCGGAATAAAGAAAACACGTTTCGGTGTTTGGTTTTTTGTCATCGTGGTTGCTGAGCGGCATGCATTTAGGTTATATACCTATATGAATGCGTTTCCGGTTATATGACATAACCTCTCGTTTAATTTAAAGTTTTTGCAAATTAAATAGCTCGCCCTATCCTTCATTGCGAAAAAGCCCAGTGATGCCAACTTTTGATTTTGAATTAAATTATGTTAATAAAATATATATTCATTTATTGACTCCAAATACTACTACCTGGGAATTATTATCGAACTTAAATTTCTTGGGTTTTGCTTTGCCTACCATGAAGTCAAATTTTGAAGTCATCTTGAACACTGGTTCAAATTAGGGATGCCAAACGCAAAAAACCTGATGTCCCAAAAATTTAAAATTAAATAATATGTTATCTTTATTTTCTGAAAAACTTAAAATTTTCATCCACAAAAATTGTGAAAAATAATAGATAAATATCATTCTCATCAAATTGCGCTTTATTTATGTAACAATTTTTATGTTCGCAATTTTTAAATATTATTTGAGGTTTTCTAAACTTAATTGAATTTAAATTAATATTTTCTTATCCTGAAATGCAATATTTTTTTCAATATCAGTTTATTTTTTAAATGTAAACATATTTGGTGTTTTCTGAATTTCAATTTGTGTTTAAAGAATAAAATTTATATTTTTTTTAGAATTCAATCGATGTCTTCTAAATTTCAAGTTATTATTTCCGACGTTTTAATATGATTTTCTGAAATTCAATTAATATTTTCTAATTTATAATTAGAAATCTGAATTCCAGTTTTTAGAATTGATATTTTCTTAAATTTGAATGGAAAATTGCAATTCTGAATTTATGTGAATAGTAAAGTTTTTGTAATTATAAACAATTTTTAAAAATTATATGTAATCGCAATCAGATATTTTGTAGGTAAAGCAGAATAATAATTTTATATAACTATGTAGAACTGTTTTTAAAGCAAAAAACACATTGCTTCTTCTATACTCAGCTCTGTATATACTTTTAACATTGTTGCGTTGGATATCTAATAGAAAATGTTAACATTCATGTTAAAATAGAAATAACTATTGTGTATAGAAATAACTGTGGCATAGTCGCACTGCGCAAAATGAAGTGACACTGTTTGTTAATGCAAAAGAAATATATTTCATCTAAAACAAAATATTGCAGAAATATTTATTTATATAAAATGAAATAATATACCAATTTACTTCTAACATGCGGTTATTATGGATATACATATATAGAATATATGTATGTATATTATTTTATTATATTTAATTTAATATATGTATGTATATATGTAAATATTATACACAACAGAAATATAACAGCAAAATACTACAAAATCAACATCAATGTAGTTTGTATTACTTTTTTAGCTAATAAATAAATATTACTTTTTTAATAATAAACAATAACCATACGTTTTTCCACAAATATTTTACAAATATGACCATAAGTTTTGCATATGAACTTGTTGTTGTGTTTACAAAATAGAGTTACCGAGTTCATCATATATGCACAATTTTGGGGAAACGGTTAACATTTATTATCAATAGTATTATTTTAATAATATTTATGCTCTATAATTAACAAACTTCCCTTTTTATATGCGCATTTCAAGAAATAAATCATAATAATGCATTTAACAATATAAAACATTAATTGCAATTTTACAGTAATCCAGTAAATTTGCATTACATTTTTAACAGGGTAACATTATTCATCATTAGTGGCAGCAAGCAATAAAGATAGAACTAACTTGAGGCTTAGTTAACCACACGTAACAGTAACGTAACGTGTCAGCTGTTTTTAGTTACATGAAAAGTGTTGGACGTTCCGGTTACGTTCAGCAATGTTCTAAATGCTTTTCATGTATATGTATATTATATTATGTGTATATTATTTAGAGTATTTTGATATTTGCAAAACTTGCGATGTTATATGGTGTCTCGACTAGCTATAATTCATGGCAATGAACAAGTCAATGGCTAGTGGAGACCGCTAATGTTCATGTCATGACTTTAAAATCCAACTTTTTGCCATGACAGAAATTCTGCCATAAACCCTGCCTTTAATTTAAAGATTCATTCGATTTTGACGTTTAATGCCCAATTCAGACGACGATTTTTGACGACGCGCTTTTTCAATTCTCTTTTGAAGCTGCTACCAAAAACCTATTGCATTCATACGATGATTTTTAGTTTCATGTCTTTTTTTTTGAATCTGCTTTAGTTTATTTTTCGCATTAAGAAAAATATATGAATTCATGTAAATTCAAATTATCTTTTTTATTTTTCAATCCAATTTATTTATTTGTTAAATATTATTTACATTATTTCATTATAGGATTTAATCTTTTTACACATAATAATTTATCACAATTTTTCACACTATATACAAAAACATATTTAATATTTAAATTATTAAGAGTAGAATCTTTAGATTATCTAATCAAATAGCAGAACGTATCAATATTTAAAAGTTTTAAGTTAAAACATATTCAGTTTAAAGAAATTATGCATAAAGATTAAATAAAATAAATAAAAATGTAAGCGATTCTTGACCTCACTGAAATTGGACACAAATTTAAGTGTTTACAGTTCAGAGACATTTTGGAAATGAAATGTCTAGGCATAATTTGCCCACTTCGCGTTTTGACGTTATTATATTTCTCTGACTTGAACAATGCCATGAATTACAGCTAGGCGAGACACCGTGTTATAAAAATCCCAGAATATTGATATTTATTATATACTAGTAGATTCCAGCCCTCGAAATTCGAGCGCAAATTCTAGAAAATTTAATTTTTTTCATTAAATAAAGATCCTAAAAGTATGCTAATCAATTATAGCCAATTCACAAATCAACACAAAAAACAAACTCATTTTTATTACAAGCACATTAACAAATTTAATAAACGCATTGTATAATTTTATGTATGTGTTAGTTGCAACTTTAAATGCAATTTACTCAAAATAAAGGAAAAAATTAAAAAATCTGTAAATTTGCAAATCGGCTAAAAGGAAATACCTATCAAATAATATACGTTTGGTTAAAATCGGGATAAAACATCAGTCACAAGAAATCGCCTAGCCTATTAATATTATAGGTATATTTTTATTTAATATATGTATGTATATATAAATATTGCACACAAAAAATACAACATCAAAAGTTATTGTTGTGTTTTTCTTTAAATAAATCAATACATAAAAATTTTTTTTTTTTGTAAATTTACATTGTTTTTTTCTTATTAACAACTAGGTAGTTTAGCATTATTTGCTTTAGATGTTGGTGAATTTTTACTCCCTTTATATTAACTCGTAGTGTCTGCTTCTCTGCTTGTCGACAAAATTTTGGATAGATTTTTAACCCCTTTCTCGTGACTCAATTGATCTGAAACTTTGCATACAGGCACGCGGCGACGGTAAAAATGATCCCAACAAGTTTTGTTAGTGATACCAAAACAATGGAAACTTTTAAAACTTTCTACCAGAGTTGATAAAAAAATGTACAAAGGGTTAGTTTCGTTATATCATTACCCAACGACCACAACAACAACAAGTCCAACTATGACAACAATACAAAAATTTAGAATAACAACAAGAACAATATAGAAACATCATATTTTTCATTTTTTTTTTCAGAGATTTCCCTGGACCTGTTCCACCTATTTTAATGATTTTTGAAATAGGAATCTTCCCATGATCTTTGTGAATCATTCTCACTAAAAACTATCACCCTAGCTTTCCTATTGAGGGCGTGATCGTGACAAGAACAACATAGAAAATCATATTTTTTCAAGACTTTTTTTTAGTTCTTCATTCATATATCGAGCCCTAATCAACCGATTTGGGCAATTTTCAATAGCAAACTTCTCAGAATGTTGGTGAATCATTTTTTATGCTGACGAGCTCCCTAGCTACCCGATTGAAGTTGTCATCGTGATTTCCACAGACGGACAGACAGACAGACGGACATCGCTATATCAACTCTGCTTGTTATAAGGATCACAAATATATATATTTTTTGGGGTCCAGAATTTTTTTTCTTATTATTACAACGGAATGACAAACTTACATATACCCTCTGCACACTGGGGTGGAGTGTATAAAAACAAGATATTGAAAGAAATATAAATTAACCTCTAATATTGGTTGGACTAATAATTGTAAGAATTTTTGTTTCACGTTCCTAATTTTGTATACTTAATCAAAATTAACTCAAATTATAAAAGTATTTAAAAATGTTTCATAAATTAAACTAAAAATTATAAACTAAAAACTAAAATTAAAAAGAGTAGAAACTAAAAATTTAAATTAAAAATTGAAGACCTAAAAACTTAAATTAAAAAATTGAAAAGCAAATATAAAAACTAAGAACTAAAAGTTTAAAATTGAAAAATAAAAAATTAAAAAGCTAAAAACTAAAATTTAAAAATTGTTTAAAATTTTTTCTTTGAATAAGCTCTATCTTTAATAAAATTATATAATTTATAAACGATTCTAGTTCTTACAACCATTTATAAAACTCTAAAATAAAACAATAATAAAAATAATAAAAAAAACTAAAATATTAATGAAAAACAACTATAGGAACTAACTGAAAGTCACCTATGTATAATAAATTAAACTAAAAATTGAAAACTAAAAATTTAAAAACTTAAATTATAAATTGAAAACCTGAAAACTGAAAACATAAATTAAAAAATTGAAAAGTTAATATAAAAAAATTGTTTAAAAATCGTTAATATTTGAAAAAAAAAAATAAAGATTTGATCGTTAATAATTGAAAAACATAAAAATTTGGTCAGATGTAATAAATATTAGTAGTAAATAAATATTAAAGTCTGAAAAGCGGTATTAAAATTTGTTATAATTTAACTTAATAAGAAACAAAATATATATATATATATATATATGGGGGATTTCATGTCAAGTGCACCAACTTTTGAAACCGATCGGGATGAAATTTGCACCAAGGTTAGTCCTATTGGATAGTAGTTTAGACACAATTTTTCAAGAAGATCGGTCAAGATCTCTCTGAGTTAGAGGGGATCAAAATTTGACATTTTGGCCAAACAGGTGTTTTTTCTCATCCATGTAACTTATTACCTATTGTTCCTAGAAAATTTTCTCCCAAAGAGTTTAGATAGCTATTTCTTCAATATTTCGAAAAAAATACTTAAAAAAAAAAAAATTTGTAGACTTTTTTTTTGCTAAATTAAAGCATTTTTTTGCCTTTTTTCCAAAAAGGGCATTTTTTTTTTTTACTTTTTTCATAAGAAAGCTTAGGATTTTTCCTTAAAACTGAAACTAACAGCTTTAAAAGTATATTATTCCTACTTCAAAAAGTTACATTATTAAAATTAAAACTAAAATTAAAACTAGAAACATATTAATCAAAGTTCAATAGAATAAAGCATAAAAAGAACTATACAAAATTTTAGTTAAACAATAACAACACCACATATTTAAATAGAAAACAAGAAAGCAAGAACGAACAACTAAGTGCATACTCTCTAATGTTTTAACAACAATACACATAATAGCCTTATTTCAATATATTAAAGCAGTGACACAACTCAGTTAAACAACAAAAAAAACACTACATATTTTAAAAAAGAAAACAAGAATTAAAAACGAACACATTCTCTACTCATTCTACAACAACAACCATATAACAATAACAACACATAGCAGCCTATTTGCAAAATTAATAACAAACAGACAAAATAACTCATATATCCCAACAAACAAATTCGTACTAGTAATAAATTAATAATCAAATATTCACCTTAATTAATATGGATTGCTTAAATACTAATTGCAATATTACCGGAAATGATCGTATGGTATCCTGCTGGCTATGTTTAGGAACCTACCATCTGAAATGTAGTGGCCTTAAGTCACGCGATGTTGATGCTCTGACTGATCCTGCAAAATTCCTGCAATGGACCTGCCCTCGCTGCAGAAAAATTAATGTGGAGTTTTATAAATTTTTCAAAAGTTCCAAAACTGAATTTGAACAACTTAATAATGACTTCATATCACTACAAGGTAAACTTGCTAAATTTGGTGAATTATTCACAAATTATCCTAATTTAGATAAATTTGCCAATTCGCAACATATTTCTTCTCCAAAACGCAAAAAGACAGTAGTTAACACTCCGATTATACCTATTTTAACTCTTTCATCGGGAACTGCATCTCAAATTCCAATGGAAACTGGTGATGTCTCTCCTTTGCCGTCTACGTCTGTGAATTCTCCAATACCTCCAATAGAAGTTTTTGCCCCCTCTCTGGAAACTGATGTTGGATCTCCTAATCCATTTTTGCCCTCGATAACGTCTCCAAATGTTAACACTTTAGTACCAAAACCTGCGGAAATTTTTAGAGAACTTCGTACTATTCCACCCAGAAGAACCATTTTTGCTACACGTTTCCATTACGATACGACTGCCGAAGAAATTAAAAACTTTATAAAGTCTAAGTTCAATAATACACTACCTGATGACACTCTCGTTTATAAAATGAATTCAAGGAATAGGGCTTCTTTCAATATAATTGTTCCAGTAGACCTATTTGATCAAATTGTAAATACTAACTTTTGGCCGAAAAATGCACTGGTACGTGAATTTATTTATCGTGACGAAAACTTTGCACGTCTTCCAACTTCTGCCAACCTGAACCCAAAAAACTAGTAACAACCTCAACTCTTAACATTGTTTACCAGAATGTCAATGGGATAAATTCTAAGCTCTCTAATATATTCCTGAACAGTTTCGATTTTGAATTTCATATTGTTGCTTTAACGGAAACCTGGCTAAAAAGTAATATTAATAACTCCGAAATAATGTGTGATAAATATCAAATCTTTAGGCGAGATAGAAATGGAAAGCTTGGTGGCGGTGTTTTAATTGCTGTGTCGAGTATGTATCCTGCTGAAGAAATCATCGTAGAAAACTCTTCAAATTTGGAGCTAGTGGTTGTGGCCATAAAGTTTGGAAAGAATTTACTATTTATTACTTGCTCTTATATACCTCCCAACTCCGATTTCCAACTTTATGAAAACCACGCTTTAGCTATTAGATCTGTTGCAAATAAAATAAGACCAACTGACTACCTGATCCTACTTGGCGACTTTAATATACCGACAACATCTTGGATAAACTTAGACGATACTGATTTCTTAGTTCCAATTACCCAAACTGATTGGAGTCATGATTTCCTTAAATCTCTTGCTGATATGTGTGTTTTCCAAATAAATGACGTTCCTAACTGCAATGATAGAATGCTGGATCTCGTGTTCGTAAATAACCCTACACTATTCAGTGTAATTAGAACAAGTCCGTTAAGTTTTCCTGAGGATTGTCATCATCCAACACTTTTAATATCTACACCACTTCCACAGAGACCTAATATTTCTAGTTTTCTGAATCATTGTGCTTTAAACGAACTAACTAACAGTTGTTAAATCAATTACTATCTGACTATAACTGGCTTGAAATCATTTCATTTTCAAACGATGGAAGTAATTTTGATCAGGTAATCGAAACTTTTTATAAGATAATTTCGACAAATATAACGAAAACTGTTCCTTTAATAAAAATAGCTAATGTAAATGCTCCTCCATGGAATACAATCACACTAGCATGGTTGAAAAATCGGAAAAACAGGCTCTATAGGAAATTTAAGAAAAGTAATAACCAAATTGATCAAAGTCTATATATTATAGCTAGAAGTCATTATAACCTAGAAAATAAAAAATGTTACGATAGTTATCTTAGTAAAATGAATTCAAATATAAAAAAAAATCCAAAAATGTTTTACAACTTTGTAAATTCCAAACGTAAAATTTCATCATACCCAACCACTATGAAAATGAATGGTACTGTCCTTTCAAACGATGTTGATATTGCAAATGTTTTTGCTGAATTCTTTGCGTCCACATTTTCCACAAAGACACTAAACAACACACGATATCCCTATGATATTCCAAGGCTGACATCAATTAATATTTCATCCTTAGACGTGTTGACTGTTCTGAAGAATCTAAGAAGTATAAAAAGTTCACTTAATCCAGGTCCAGATGGTATTCCCAGCTGTATCTTAAGAAATTGTGCTGAAATATTGGCTACCCCGTTAACTCTTATATATAATAACTCTCTTAAATTCGGCTTCTTTCCAAAGTGTTGGAAAAATTCATTTATTATTCCGCACTACAAATCTGGTAGCCGCAGTGATGCTACTAATTATAAAGCAATTGCAAAGCTTAATACTTTACATAAACTTTTTGAGAAAATTATAACTGATATATTATCACACGAAATGTCATCAATTCTATCACCAGCTCAACACGGCTTTTGCAAAGGACGGTCTACGACTACTAATTTAATGGAATTTACTTCCTATATAAACTCTGGATTCTGCAAAAATAAATAAACTGATGTTATATACACGGACTTTAGCAAAGCTTTTGATAAGGTTAGCCATGATCTACTGCTAGCGAAACTTGATGCTATTGGATTCTCCGGGAACTTCTTAAAATGGATTCGGTCGTACTTAAAACATCGTAAGCAATGTGTAATTTTCAATAACTCTAAATCGAAATATATAGATGTTACTTCCGGTGTCCCTCAAGGGAGTCACCTTGGACCTCTCCTATTTTTGCTGTTTATTAATGATCTACCAAAGTCTATTCAATATAGCAATATTCTTATGTATGCCGACGATGTAAAAATCTACTCCACCATCATAAACAACGAAGACAGTATACGTCTCCATGCTGACTTAAATAGCTTCTACAAATGGTGCAATGTCAACTTAATGGAATTAAATCTAAAAAAATGTCAGTCTATGACCTTCTCTAGATATTCGCCATCTTCGAACCACTATGTCATCCATGACACAAAACTAAACTCAGTTGAATCGTTCATAGATTTGGGAGTTCATTTTGATAAAAGACTAAGGGCCATTATTACAACTTGCCAATAGCTAAAGTTAGGATGTTATCGGGCAGATTATTAGTTTTTCGTTATTACAACTATACTTTAAGCTAAAAGTGACCGATAAGCTAAAGGGAAGATATTGTTGCCTTTAACTTTTAACGTGAGGTTTATGTATTTAATGTTGCCACATTTTCTGATTTATGAAGAAGAAATTCACACCAATTTAAATTTGGAAATAAATTTATTTGCATATACTTAAATATATGCTTGTACATGTTTTAAAAAGTTTTATTAAACATTTACAACAATTATGCAACAACTTATAATAAAGGTTTTTAGTTTTTATTCTATTGTTTGCTTGCGAACAAATAAAGGAACGTTGCCACTACGTATTTCATAAAGCAATTCATTTGGTCATAAGTAATCGGTGTTTCCTTTGGTGTTGCCACAATATCAAAAATATTAATTTTATTTTACTGGGAAGTTGTAATAACGAAAATAAGTTAAAGGTAACTTTATTGCTCACTTTAGTTAAAGTTACCTTTAACTATCATTTACTTTAAAGGTAAGTTGTAATAATGGCCCTAAGTTTTAATTCTCACGTAACAATGACTGCTAATAAGGCAAATGGTGTTTTATCTTTTATAAAGCGTTGGGCAAAGGAATTTAATGATCCTTATATAACAAAAAATCTATTCACGTCTTTGGTCAGGCCGATACTTGAATACGCATCAGTAATCTGGGATCCACAGTACAATGTTTTCATCAAAAAACTTGAATCAGTTCAGAAACAATTCTTACTATTTTGTCTACGATATCTTGAGTGGAATGCGGAATTGAGTCTTCCACCATATCGCAGTCGTTTGGCTCTAATAAAGCTTCCAACTTTGAAAAGTAGAAGGAAAAATTTGTATAAATGTGCCTAACAGACAACTTCGATCGTATGAGCCGGTTTACCTGAATTTCCACAGATCAAATTTCATTAATTTCGATCCATTCCGAAGACTTTGCACCGAAGTGAACAGACACTATGCTTTAATTGATTTATCCGATGATGTTGATGTTATTAAAAGAAGATTAACGACATATTTGAACTCTAATGATTATGTTTATAACTGTATTTAAAGTCGGTATTATTTTTATAAAATATTTTTGTAAATATTGCTCAGCTGTTGCTTTATTGTAGCTGAATTAAATAAATAAATAAATAAGAGCTTTTTGGTCGCTTAGTGGGATGGGAGTGGGATATCCATCAAAATAAATGTTTTGTAACTCAAGACAACGGTTTTTCAATTTTTCACAAATGCACTATTTTGAATTTTTTTCTATTTGTGTCTAAAACCTTACAAATAAAACTTATACTGAGAAACTAGACAAACTAAACTTTCCGAAGGTATATAACATACCTAACTAAAATTTTATACCCTCGATACTGTAATTCCCAGAATATGTTAACCTCAGAAAAAAAATCGCTTTTTTTCTTTAGAAATGTTGAAAAATTATTATATTTTATTTATTTTTAATAATAATTAAATTAATGTATAATAATAATAACATTAAAAATAAAAAGATAAATAATTTATTAAAATTTAATCTTAATTGCATTAGATCCATTTATATCATAACTATTTTTATACTTAATTTATTGTAGCTGATGAGGTATTTAAGTCTTGTAAATTTTTAAATACCCAGTCTTTCATCCAGCTTTTTTGTCGCCTTTATTTACTGCGTTTTTTTGTCAATCCTTTCTTGGCGTTACTAGGTTCAGCTGTTGATTTCGCTGCTGGTTTATTTGTTGTCTTTGGAAAGAAATCGCATTGAATAGAGGCAGAAAACTTTTTCAACTTGGGTGTTCCATCGACAAGCGGTATAAAAGTATGGTATTGAGCGGTGCCATCGATTGTTACCGCAGCATCGAATCTGCTCTTCAGTGTTTTCAATGTTTCCTGATGATCCTCTTTGCTACTTAAAACTATTTTAGTTTCTTTACAATAACTCTTTGCCAAATGGAATAAAGCAGTCGCATCTAAGATGCGATCTTGATGAGAGCACTGGAGGCTATACTTCGCTGCATTTCTTTTAAGGTTTGCTCCAATACCATCACATACTCCTTTACCATGAGCAGTAGAATGAAAATGCCACTCAGCTGGTATTCCAAAATCTTTTTCATGGGCCATAAGATTTGCCAAGCTACCTTTGTTTTTAAAATGTTGACGAGCTCCGTCCGAAACGTAGTATACCTTCTTTACTGTAAATTTAGATTTTAGAAATTTTAGCATTCTCTTCTGGTACTCATAAATTGCAACGGTATCATGTTTTAAATCGTCGGATATGATTGCCATACTTTTGTGTTCCAGCTTTTCATCTTTCATGTAGTAAATAACTACTGTGAATATAGTTGCTTGGTCGTTATGGAAGTGGAATGCTTGTATGGCATCCTGAAGAACATATTTATAGTTTTCTGCGAAATCATATGAAATAACGAATTCACCAGACTTCAAATGTATCTTCAAATCCTTGAAGAATGACCATTGCTCTTTGACTAAAAAGTCATGGTTTCTCAAGTTTAGCAATCCTGTACACATTTCTTCCACAAAATCATCCACATTTAAAATTATTGTTTTCAATGTGCATCTGTCAGTCTGAATCCAAGAATCAAATTTGACCTCCTCAATATATTCTCGATCTAAAGAGTTGATTAAATTTTCTTTGATGAATGTGGTTTTCGGGCAATTGGTACATTCACATAAGTGGCAAGAAGTTGTTGCATTAGGACACATAGTCAATTTAAGGCAATTGCGGTAATCGTGTAAATCTTCTGCCGAATCATCTGTTAAATACTTTAAGTTGATTTCCTTCAACATCAGTTTAACATTTTCATGGTAAATTCAAACGCATACTGTGTGAGTTCCGCTGCTTTCTGCCAAAACGCAATGTTTTGGCCTCATTTGGGTTAATTTCGTGAAGCCAATTCTAACATCCTCGTGTTCAGATTGAAATGTTGCAAATAACTCTTTCAGGTTACAGATAACCATTCTCTTCTGTTATGTTATGAAGGTATGTTACATACCTTCGGAAAGTTTAGTTTGTCTAGTTTCTCAGTATAAGTTTTATTTGTAAGGTTTTAGACACAAATAGAAAAAAATTCAAAATAGTGCATTTGTGAAAAATTGAAAAACCGTTGTCTTGAGTTACAAAACATTTATTTTGATAGATATCGCACTCCCATCCCACTAAGCGACCAAAAGGCTCTTAAAGTAAAAATCCTAAGCTTTCTTATGAAAAAAAAAAAAAAAATGCCCTCTTTGAAAAAAAGGCAAAAAATGCTTTAATTTAGCAAAAAAAAAGTCTACAAATTTTTTTTTTTTTAAACTATTTTTTTCCGAAATATTGAAGAAATAGCTATCTAAACTCTTTGGGAGAAAATTTTCTAGGAACAATAGGTAATAAGTTACATGGATGAGAAAAAACACCTGTTTGGCCAAAATGTCAAATTTTGATCCCTCTAACTCAGAGAGATCTGGACCGATCTTGTTGAAAAATTGTGTCTGAACTACTATCTAATAGGACTAACCTTGGTGCAAATTTCATCCCGATCGGAAGACATCGGTTTCAAAAGTTGGTGCACTTGACATGAAATCCCCCATATATATATATATATATTTGAATCATTCAATAGAAAGAAACATATAAACTTTTTTTCTCTAATAAATCTATAAAAATGGGTTTTGTGAATGAAAAAATATGTTGTCAGCTCCAAGAAACCTCAATAGAATATATAAAATGTATTTAAATTCAAAGTTAACGGATATATTTTATTTATTTATTTATTTAATAAAGAAGCTTAAATATACTGGAAATGAAAAATAACTGTAGTAACTAACTGAAAGATATTTGAAAATAAAAAATAGTTAAAAAATTTTAATTTGTGAAATATTTCAAAAATATTTTGAAATAAAAATTGAAATAAAAATTTTTACATTGAATTACTTATAGGTTTAATAAAACCATATAATTCTATAAACGAAAAACTTAAATTATTAAAAAAGAATCTTTTCTAAATAAAGTATTCTCTATAAAAAAACAAAAAAAAAATACTAACTGAAAATTTAATTAAGACAAAAATCTCTAAGAAAAAATAAAATATATTAAAACTTTAATACGAAAAAATGATTGAAAATCGTTAATATTTGAAAGAAAAAAAAAGAAAATTAAAACTGTATGAAAAAATTTTAAATAAATTTTACCCTCCTTATTTTTAAATAATGTGTTAATAATAAGTATTTTTAAAAATATATTTTTTGTAAATAAAATAACAATAAAACAAAATCATTCATCTGTTGTTTTTATTTCATTCCTTGCATTATAACATAAAAAACTTGCTTTAATAAAAAGACTTGTGATTTTGCTAAGCAGACTGCGAACTCAGCGTTTCTGTTTACTAAAAAATATATAAACGAAATATATATACGAAAAAAGAAATGTCTACTATAATTAACGTGACCATGCGTCCCGTTTTGAACGGTACCGTCCCGTTTTCAGCTACTTTGTCCCGTTGTCCCCGACAACAACTCGGGGACGCAAAAATGTCCCGTTTTCAGAAATTCGAAAAAAGGGATAGTTGATTTGTTCAAAAATGTAAGAACAAATCTTCAAATTCATAGTTTTTTTAATACATATATGTAGGTATGCACAAGTCAGCTGAAAAATAATTTCATCTAAAAATATTTAAAACGATTTAACTGAATTTCTTATGAATTTGGTTGAATCAATTCATGGTACACAAACTTAAATTACTGTTCTTAAAAAAAAAAAAAAAATGTAATCCCCTCTCAAAATTAGAATACGTTGCGTTTTACTTGTAAGTCGCCCGTCGAACTAATAATTAAAAAAAAAAAACAAAAAAAACAAAAAAAAAAAAAACATTGCAAAAAATAGAAATTGCAGCTCTATTAATTTGCTTCGTTAACCTGAAATGCAGCAATACAAATATCATCTTCTCTTCTTTCTTTATTGCAGATTATGAATAAATCTATAATATTAATAGGCTTGTGACCGATGTTTTGTTCTACCGTTTTATACGGATTTTGACCAAACGTATATTATTTGAAAGGAATTTCTTTTTAGCCATTTTGCAGATTTACAGATTTTTTAATTTTTTCCTTTATTTTGAGTAAATTGCATTTAAAGTTGCTACTAACACATACATAAAATTATACATATGCTATGTGTTTTATTAGATTTGTTAATGTGTTTGTTAATGAGTTTGTTATCTTCATTCACAATAATAATAAACCATAAAAGTGTTGCAAAGCTGTCTAGAAATTGCACTCGAATTTCGAGCTGTGGAATCTGCTAGTATGAATAAATATATTACGAAACACAAGAGGCAAAAATAGAGTAATTGTTTTTTTTTTTTTTTTATAATGATGTTTTTGTACTTAATCAAAGAGTTTTAATATAGAAGAGGCCAAAGTGCAGTACAGAACAAAAACTAACCTACCCAGGGATGGAAAATATGTTTTTTGTTATTGTACCAACCAGACAAGCAAATTGTACTTCTTCGATCCTCACGGTACCAAAATTTTTTCGGCTTTTTTTTATTGAGTCAGATTTGCTTAGACACTAAAAAGACTTAAAAAATTTAAATTGACGGGGTGAAACAAAATTTATGGTTAATTTTATGTAGTCGTGTAATTACCACAAAACTTTGTAAATTGCCAAAAAATTGAAGCAGCAAGTGAAATTAACAAATTAAAAGAGAACTTGTTTCTTCTATATTCAGTTCGTGGTTTACTTGAAAAATTAAAAGAAGATGGTTACACCGATATTGACGAGTATTTCGTTAAAATTAAGGCTAAAGAATTTTATAAAACTAGTCGAGAGTATTTAGAGCAATGGACTGTTTATAGCAAAGATTTAGAGAAACTTAATTGGGCAACTTTAACAAAAGTACCACAGTGGGAAGATGTTCAAAAAGTTCTAGATATATTGATCGAAAAAGAACATATCGATTCCAATAAAGATACGGAAGTATTCGATGAATATTGACTCGTATCTAAATACGTAACATCGCAGAAAATTGATGAATGGAATCAACAAAATATTTCTACGGAAAATCGTTGGGTGGAAGTGTTTAAACATTTTAAAAGCAATTACCTAATCCATGCAAATTTTCAAATTATAGTTGAATATATTTTATGTTTTCCTGGAACAAATGCGCCGCTTGAACGTGTGTTTTCTTTGATGTACAAGTTGTGGACCGAAGATAAAACTCAATTAAGGGTATTAGTGCTTAAGGTTATGTTAATTATTAAAGTTAATATTAAAAAATCCTGCCAAGAGTTCCACACATATTTGAAATCGTCACCTAAAATTTTGAAACAAATTTATGCCTCTGAAAATTATAACAATGTATAAACAATTTTTTTGTAGTCTAACGTAAAATAAATAATGCCACTCACTATGGACAAATAAAGTATTATTATATTAGCTATGCATTTCCATTTCATATAACCGAACCCATCAGAATTATTCGATGTCCCGTTTTCAGCTAAAAAAAATATGGTCACTTTAACTATAATATATCTAAATGTAAAAATTGTAATTTCAAATAAAACAGTTAATAAAAAAAGAGTAAAACACATTAGGTTTTCAACTCTAAGTAAAACGAATATAGGTGTGAGTTTTTGCTAAACAGACAGCGAACTCGGCGGTTCTGCTTACTAAAAAAGTGTAACTATAAGTAAAGCAAATATGGGTTCGAGATTTGCTAAAGATTAGGTTTTCAACTCTAAGTAAGGCTTTTGGTTTGTTAATAAAAAAATTTAAATGTTCTAAACTAGTTCTGTCAATAACAAATATATACTTGAATATTTAAAAGTAACGAAAAGATTTGAGATTTTGCTAAACAGACAGCGAACTCGGCGGCGCCGCTTACTAAAAAAGTGCTGTCAACAGCAAATAAATACACAATTTTCTGGTAACTTTTTTTAAATAAAAAAACTTTTTTTAAATAAAAAAAAAGTATAGTGTCTTAGGCCCGAACTGTTTGGAGTTCAACTGGTAGTATCTTCGGCTACGAAGCCTGACCGGAGGCTTAATTCTGGTACCACGGGGGTCAGGAGCCCCTGGAATTTTATTCCAGCCTGGCAGTGGTGCGGCCCCGTATGGGAGCATCGTGGTGGCTGTGGTTTAGACCCAAATCGCGGGTAGAGCGCAAGCTCGGTGTGGAGTTGCATTGCAACCCGGTGCCGTGACCCAAAGATCGGTAGGAGTTTTAGATAGTACTCCGCTCCTCATCCAAGGGGGAGGTCATGCCCAATGCATGCCTCAAATTGGTACTCGTACTGCGAGGGCGCCGGTGGACGCATAGTTTCCACCCGGTGTTAAGTGCACCGTGAGGTCAGGCCACCGTGGCAGGTACTCACGTGAATCTTGAACACATCTGTCTTAGGCTTCAATAAATCATAATGTTGCCACCTCTACCAAACATATTAATAAATAACGAGAAAAGGATTACGAATCTGCTAAATATGGGTAAATGGTCGGGAATCTACTAAATAATGTGAAAAAAGGTTGATGAATCTGTTAAAATAGTGCTAAATAACGGGAAAATTCAAACTTAACGGAATAAAAAGTGGTGCCCAGTTAAAAACTGCGACTCTGCTAAAAATAGTGTTGCCAACCCTAAAAAACCAGCGCTGCCAAGTTAAAATGGTTTGATGAATCCAAATGTACTAGAAAAGTGATTTAGAACTGGCACAACACTACTACTTTAATAAGATGGAATAGTAATATAATGATGGGACATATGATAATGAAGTTTAATTTTAATGATAATTAATGTTACTAATTCTTTTTCTTTGATTTTTATAATATTGCTTATAATAAAAATTTTGTAATTGTTAAAATAAGTATTATAAATATATATGCCGGTTTTCTCAATGTATCGTCAAACTGGCTGTTACTTAACCAGGACATAAATTTATTGTACCGACAAAATGCCTGTTAACAATTTTGGTTTTCTCAATGTACCGACAAAAACATTATTTTCAGTTGACAATGCCTCTCAAAATACGTATGAAAGTTGGGAGAATTATTTTCAGTTGGCAATGCCTTTCAAAATTGATATGAAAGTTGGGAGAATAATTTATCTGTACGATAAATAAATAATTGGCAGATGAGTGCCGGTTAGCTTTGCGACAAAATAGAAGCAAACCAGACATTGAGAAAACAAAATTTCTTTAATCGGCAGTTTCTCGTTAGGATAAAAGGTAATCGCCTATTGAGAAAACGGGCAATAGTGTTTTATTTTACATACGTTTTGGAGATTTTTTTTTGTGTTTTTGTTACCAATTTTGCCAAATAGGTGTTTGTGTTGTTTGCTTTAAAAAAGTTCTGCCGAAGAGTGCGCACCATTCGTTGAAATATGGATTGGAAAACAACCCGTAAAACTTAATCAAACTTGAATATATGTTTAAAAACACAAAAATATCACCGAAATAAGTATCATATTTTAGTTATGAGTGTTTTCGATTTTGTTTCTTCCTCTTTATGTTTTCTGCTTTATATTATTTATAATTTTATATTTTGACACTCACTTTTTTTATAGCAATTAAAGTTATGGTTAATAATGATTATTTATATCAGTGGCAGATTTTTCTTCATTAATGCCATTAAGTCATGGAATAGCCTCCCCTTAGCTATAAAACTTTTACAAAAAAAAAAAAAACAGTTTTACAGAATTATATTCTTAATGTTCTAGCACTGAAATTAATTAATAAATAAAATAATAATACATAATTAGATATTAAGAATAATTTTTTTTTATTTTCTTGTACTTTAGTTATTCCTAACTAACTGTGGTTTTTTAAAATTACCTGCCTCAAATGACAGCACGATGTTTATTTATTCTCTTTTGTTTGCTATGTCCGCCTTTTTTATTTGCAGTAGTGATCTGATAGGGATAAAACAGACATGTTATAATAGACAATTTTCTTCCAAAATTTAATGCATCCACTTTTGCGATTCCAACTTAACATTGGCAACATGATATTTTGTTTTTTTTTTTTTTTCAAAAAATTAAAAAACCTCGACAAATTGTATAACATTTAAATTTAATTTAAATTTCGAAAGAAAATTTAAGGTTAACACAAATTTATTTTTCACTCAATATCTTTGTAATTTACACCACGAGTTCTGAATATGAAAAGAATGATCCAAAGACGGAATTGAAGTGATCTGACAAATAATTTATACAGCAATTGAGTCACTACTGTGTTCAGCAGTTATTGATATTCGAAATAATAAGTGTTGCCAAATGTAGTAATTCCGGACAGGGTATAAAGCCCTCTTTTTGGTACCAGCAAATAGATAATTTTCATATTAATATTTTATTGTTTTAAAGAATGGTAATTCTGTCAAAAAGGTAATTAAAATGAACTTCTGAGTAGTCCCTAACACAGAATTCATTTGAAGCATCTTTGGAAACATTTTCAATTAAAAATTTTAATAAATAAGTCCGTGACAGCGAATCTCCGGAGGCATTGTTGTTTTGCGGAAATAAAAAATAAAGAAGATTTTTTTTCATTTATTTTTTTTTTTTTTTGTCAGCATTTTGAAGTGAATAACACGATTTGTATAAAATTTCGGTGAATTTGTTGTTAGAAAATGGGGGAAAATGGAAAATAAAAAAACTCTACGTGGTTACCTGGCGATTTATATGTAGAAATAGTGTGTGAAATTTCAAATTTCAAAAGAATCGGACAAGTACATTTTGAGTTATGATGTTCACGGAATTCAAACATTTATTTGCGAGAAAATAGATTTAAAGTTTTTGAAAAACTGATTTATATACGGTATACCGTATAAGGCCGGTCGTTTGAAACGCTGTATCTTTGTTAGCTTTGCTCCAATTTTATTGAAATTTTGACACAACACTCTCAACATGTAGAGCATTCAGAAAAATGAATACAAAAAAAATGTTTTAAAGAAAATATCATTTTTTAAGAAACGCGAAGTTTTGTAGAAAAGATTCTTCATAAGAAAAGGTACTTTAAAAAAATTGTTTTTAAGAAATTGTATTTTTAAGGTAAATTTATTTTTTAAGAATGACAGGTTATTTTTTCAGAAAAGTTACCATTCTAAAAGAAGGTGCTTTTTAGAGAAGGTGTTTACAAGATTTTTTTTAAGAGAAGTTACCTTTTTTAAAAATGTATTTTTTAAAGAAAATTTACATATTTAAGAGAAGTTTTTTTTAAAGAAAATTCACTTTCTTAAGAAAAGGGATCTTTTTAATAAAAGTTACTGCTATGAGAGCAGTTATTTTTTCAGAAAAGGTACTTTTTTAAGAAAATTTACTTTTATAATAAAAGGTACTTATTTAAGAAAAGGTAGTTTTTAAAAAATATATAATAAATTGTATATAATAAATGTAGCTTCTTTTAAGAAAATTTACTTTTTTAAAGGAAATTAAAGAAAAAGTATACTTTTTAAGAAATGTAACTTTTTTAAGAATAGTTACTATTTTAAGAAAAATGCATTTTTTTTAAGAATATTTACTTTTTTTAAGAATATGTGTTTGAAGAAAATTTCTTTTTTAAGAAAATGTACTCTTTTAAGAAAACATCCTTTTTTAAGAAACATTTTTGTATTTAGAAAAGATACTTCATAAGAAAGAACTGTTTTTAAGAAATGGTATTTTTAGGTAAATTTACTTTTTTAAGGAAATGCACTTTTTTAAGATAATGTACTTTTTAATCGCAGGTTCTTTTTAAGAAAAGTTACTATTGTTAAAAAGAATTGTTGTTGACCTTTATTGTTGTTGTGTGATGGGTTTTGTTTGGCATGAGGTCATGAAGTTAAAAATTAACGAACAACACAAATGTTTTAATTTTTAATTTTATTTTATTTTCAATATTTCGAACAGCTTCGCTGTTCATCTTCAGGAAAATACTAAACAAAAATACAAATATATCACATTTTTTATATTTATACATAAAAACACTAAATAATTACATACATTTATAGCTCTGTAATTACAGCGCGGAGTTGAAAAGCGTCTTCAGTTGGCTGCGTTCTATTTTGAACTGGTTTTTGTTCTAAGCCGTCGGTATTTATTAACTGTGTGTCTGTACACTTGTGCGCACTTGTCTGTATCTGTTTTGTAGTTAAGTCTTTGGTTGTATTGTACATCGTTGATATGTAACATCTCCAGTGTATATCTCTTTGCATAATTACGCTCTTCTTGTAATATACTCACATTTTTAAAGTCTGGTTCGTGGATAGTGTACTGTGGGCTGCAACTGCAGTTTTTTGTTCAAGTGGTCTATTTTTTGCTTTGTAGTCTGACTTGTGAGACGATAAGCGTGTCTTTAATTTTGTTTTTGTAGTACCAACATAGACATTGTTACATGTGTTGGACCCATTTCCGTTGCAGCCTATTTTGTATATAACGTTTGACTTGTCTTCGTTTTCAAGTTTTGATTTTGTTTTGCTGAATAACTTACTAACAGTATTAGAAGTTTTCAGCGCAATTTCATATTTTTCTTTATTATAAATATCTGAGTTTTTAATTCTCTCTGAAAGGCCTTGAATGTATGTTACCGATTTGTAAATCTTTGCCGGTTTTTCTTCATTCTTACCAGTTTTACTAGATTTTACATGTTTTATTAGTTCTTTTATAGTTTTCTTGGGGAAATCGTTTTTCATGAGAGTGCAAATAATTTTGTTTGTATTTTCTTTGTGAAAGCTGTTATCACTTATATTAAGAACTCTTCGTATAAAGTTGGTTGTTAGTCTCTTCTTCTTTGGTAAACTGTATTTATCGATTATAAGAATTTAGGATTCTTAGCGTATCCTCCACTTTGTCTGATTTTAAAATACAAAACAAATCATCAACGTATTTAGTTAGAAACCTTGGTTTACTATCCATCCTTTTCACTGAATAGTCCAATAACTTTTCCATAACAATATTAAAAATAAAATAAAATTAAAAATTAAAACATTTGTGTTGTTCGTTAATTTTTAACTTCATGACCTCATGCCAAACAAAACCCATCACACAGAAGTTATTATTTTAAGAAAATGTGCTTTTTTAGAGAAGCTTTTTTTATAAGAAAATTTAGTTTTTTTTTCAAGAGAAGTTATTTTTTTGAGAAAATGTATGTTTAAAAGAAAATTTACACATTTAAGAGAAAGGTTTTTTTTAAAGAAATTCATTTTTGAAATCAAGAGGATTTTTTAGTAAATGTTGCTGTTCTGAGAACAGGCGGTTTTTCAAAAAGGGTAAGTTTCTAAGAAAATGTACATTTTAAAGTAAATGTACTTTTTTAGGAAAATGTACATATTATAAAAATTTACTTTTTAAGAAAATATATATCTTTTAAAGAAAATTTAGTTATTTAAGACAATGTACTATTTTAAAAAAAGATACTTTGTGAAGAAAATTTACTTTCATAAAAACGCACTCTTTAAACAAAATGTACTGTTTTAATGACATGTACTGTTTCAGAAAATTTACGTTTTTAAAAACGATCGTTTTTTAAAAACGTTACTCTTAGAAGTAAAGAAAGTTAAGAAAATTTACATTTTTAAGGGAAGGGAGCTCTGAAGAAAATGTAATTTTTTAATAAAAGGTAGTTTTTAAGAAAAGTTTATTTTAGAAGTAAGTGTCCTTTTTTAAAAAACTAGCCTTTTTTTTAATAAAATGTACTCTTTTAAGAAAATATTTTTTTCTAAAGAAAATGTTATTTTTAAGAAAATGTGCTTTTTAGAAAAGATACTTTTTCAAGCAAAGAATTTGTTTTTAAGAAAAGGTCTTTTTTAAGAAATCGTACTTTGTTTAAGGAGAGGTACTTTATGTAAAAAATTTACATTTTTAATAGAAGGTATTTTTAAAGAAAAGGTACTTTTATAAGAAAAAGTAGTTTTTAAGAAAAAAACATTTTAAGGAAATGCACAGTGTTAACCATGTTAAGTAACTTTTAAGTTACTTTTTTCATGAAAATGTTTTTCTTTTAAGAAAATTTACTTTTTAAGGAAAAGTTTCTTTCGCTAGAAAAGGTACTTAGAAAAGTAACTGTTTGAAAAATGTACTATTTAAGAAAGATACTTTTTAGAAAGGATACTTTCTCAGGCATTATCTAAGAACATTTTCTACTTTTTTTTAAGGCACTCTTTTAAGAAAATTTACTTTTTTAAGAAAATTTACTTTTCAAGTAGAGGTACTTTTAAGAAAATTTTTTTTATAACAAAATTTAGTTTCTTTTAAGAAAATTAACTTTTTTAAAGAATATTAATTTTTTAGAAGATATACTTTGTAAAAATTGTACTTTTTAAAGTAAAGTTACTATTTAAAGAAAAGGTATTTTTTGGGGAAATGTCCTTTTTTAAGTAAATTTACCTTTGTCAGAAAATGTATTTGTTTAAGGAAATTTACATATTTAAGAGAATTTTTTTTTTAAAAGATAATTCACTTTTTTAAGAAAAGGGTTTTTTAAGCAAAAATCCTGAGAACAGTTACTTTTGAGCAAATCTTGAGAAGCGGTGAATACCAAGAAAAAAACAATATAATAATCTAACAAAATAAATTTATTATTTTAAGAAATAGCCATATCTGTGATGATTGTTCTCAACATTTTTAAATTATCATATTAGTTGAAATCTGGCAACATGTTTTTCTGCAAGTGATGCAATCCAAAATGGCCGACTTCATTTTCTAAGTTGGTAGAGACATCAGCGGTGTGTTTTATATCAGAGGAATTGCAAAGCCTCATGTAATAGCTATACAGTTACAAATAACTTCAAGGGACCGCTAAAATGCTTCACAATTACGAGATTTTCGTTGTAATGGAACTTGTGTGTGATAAAACTAATGCCAATTCATTTGTATATTTTTCTTGTGTGAAAGTTTCTCTCTATGATAAATCCTGTACAATGTCACAACCATAACGCACCTGTCACAACCGTAACAACTTTTTTATATTTTTTTTTTAAGGGAACAAGAGAGAAAAATTTTTGAATACAACTGCATTTTTCTTAAGGGGCACAAAACGTGAAATGATCATCAAGGGAAAAGATTTATCATCGGTTGTGTCACAACCGTAACAATAGCAAACTAATTTCTTGCAATAAGTACAATATTAAATTAGAATAAATGAAGGTTCCATAATTGTACCTTTATGTGAATACTAAACCCCAAAAATATTTCATAATGTTTTCATAAGATAAAGCAGCTGCAATCACCCGGTAAAGGTGTACTTTGTATCGCAACCGTAACCACGATTTGCAGTTTTTAAGAAAATTTACTTTTCTTATAAAATGTACTTTTTTAAGAACATGTACTTCTTTAAGAAAGTTTTTTAAGAAAAAGTAGTTTTTTAAAAAAAGTTTCTTTTTCTAAAAAAGCTACTTTTTTATGAGAAGGTACTTTTTAAGAAAATGTACTTTTTTGAAGAAAATGTCCTTAAAAATTTCCTTTTTTAAGAAAAGTTTACTTTTTGTAGAAAAGATTTTTTTTACAAAATAATTAGGTTTTAAGAAATAGTGTTTTTTTTTTTTGTTAAATTTACATTTTTAAGGAAATTTACCTTTTCATGACAATGTAGTTTTTTAAGAAAATGTAAATTTTAAAGAAGAGTTATGTTTTAATGGCAGGCTCATTTTGATGAAAAGTTACTGTATTAAGAAAATTTTATTTTTTTAAGAAAGAAGCTTTTTGAAGAAAAGGTACGATTTTAAGAAAATATACTTTTTACGAGATTTTTTCATAAGAAAATGTAGTTTCTTTTAAGAAAAGTTACTTGTTTAAGAAAATGTATTTTTTAAGAAAATATACTTATTAAAGTTACTTTTTTAAGAAAATGTTTTTTAAGAAACATTTTATTTTTGTAAACATTCTTTTTTAAGAAGATATCCGTTATTAAGAAAAGCTAATTTTGTAAGAGAATATGCTTATAAGAAATATACTTTTTAAAAAAATCAGTTTTAAGAAACGATATTTTAGGCAAATTCACTTTTGTAGGAACTGTACTTTTTTAATAAACTGTTTTTTAAAGATACTTATGAGAAAAGGCACTTTACAAAAAAATAGGTTTTAAGAAATAATACTTTTTAGATAAATTTACTTTTTAATGAAATGCACTTCTTAAGATAATGTACTTTTTTAATGGCAGGTTCTATTTAAGAAAAGATACTATATTAAGAAAATGTTCTTTTTCTACAAAAAATTTATTTGTTTTAAAAAAGTTGATATTTTAAGAAAATTTACTTTTTTTTAAAAGATACTATTCTAGGGAAAGATACTTTTTAAAAAAAGCTACTTTTTTAAGAAAAGGTATTTATTTTGGAAAGTGTACTTTTTAAGAAAATGTAGTTTTTTAAGAAAAGTTATTGTTTTAAGAACATGTTTTTATTAAGAAAAGGTTTTTTATACGCAAATGTAGTTTTTTAAAGAAAATTTACTTTTTAAAAAAAAATTACTATTCTAAGAAAATTTACTTTTTTTTTCGAAAATATACTCTTTTAAGAACATGTACTTATTAAAGAAAAATTTGCTTTTTTAAGAAAAGGTATTTTTTTCGGAAAATTTACTTATTTAAGAAATTATATTTTTTTAAGAAAATGTAGTTAATTAAGAATTGGTACAATTTAGGAAAAGGTACTGTGTGCAGAAAATGTACTTCCTAAAAACGAACTCTTTAAGAAAGTGTACTGCTTTAATAACAGGTACATTTAAAAAAAATACGTTTTTGAGAACGGTATAATTTAAAAAAAAGTTCTAGAAGTAAATGTACTTTTTTCAAAAACTGCACTGTTTTACGGAAATGTACTGTTTAAAAAGGTACTTTTTTAAGAAAGTTTACTTATTTTAGGAAAGGTTCCACTTTAAGAAAATTTAATTTTTCAAGAAAATGTGCTTTTTTAAGAAAACCTCCTGTTAAGATAATGGACTGTTTTAAGAACAGGTGCTTTCTAAAGAAAATGCTCTTTTTAAGAAAAGGCACGTTCTTAGAAGGGATACTTTTTTAAGCAAAAACATTTTTTTAAAGAAAATGTCTTTTTACGAAAACGTACTTTATTTAAGTAGAGGTGCTTTCTAAAGAAATTTGGCACTTCTTAGAGAAGGGAAAAGGTACTTTTTTAAGATAATGTACTTTTTTAAAAAACTGTACTTTTTCAGAAAAGGTACTTTTTTAAGAAAAGGTTGTTTTTAACAAAAAATAATTTCTAAAGCAATGTACTGTTTTAAGGAACGATACTTTTAAGTTGCTCTTTGCAGGAAAAGATTTCTTTCAATTTCTTTTTCCACCACCGCATAGTGGCGCCCGTAGAGCAAACGAGGTTGCAAAAATCAAAATTGTCATGTGCGCTGACGAAGTTTTGAATAAACCCATGTTATAGGAAACTTTTCAACGATTTCAAATATGCTACTCTTAATAATATCACATTTTTAGCTTAGAAGATATAACCGTTCAAAGTTGACCGACTTTCGGTTTTCAAAAAAACACACAATTTTTAATCAATTTGTTGCGATTTCAGGTGTAATATCACGAAAAATAGGTAACGAATCGCCTTATTTTTTGTTTGTATTGATTGATGTATTTACTAAATGTATAATGATAAAAAAAATAATTAACTGTTTGCTTTGTGTTTCTCCTGGTATATCACTATTTAAAAACTATTCGTTTTTTTCACTATTTTTCAACTTTGACGGAAAATAAAAAAAATCCGTATTTTTCTATATTTGCCATATTTGCAAAACATGTTCTATGGATTATTTCTTTACATAATTCAAAAGGTTTTATCTGCCCGTACGTGCCCGTTTGGCTTCTAGAGGTAAAAAAGGTTAAAAAGACATGGTTGCAGAAATTGTATGGCGTGCATCCCTTACATGTTTTGACTGACAGTAGTTTGATCTAATAGTTTGAAAATTGCATTTTAAGTCGGTTGTCTACCTGTGAGCCTCTGCCAAAGTCTACTCCCAATATTCTGTTACAGACACAGGATGCACAAAAAACTACTCATTGAAATTCGCAGGTACGCACCTCACTTAAAAATTACTTTGGAGTACAAATGGTCAAGAACAATATTGACTTATGGTCCCTCCAGGTAGGCACAAATCTTATTTAGACACGAGCATAATATCAAAATTGCATAATTCAGCCTAAATCCATATGTATGCAGGGAACAGGTAAATTTTTAGGCATGGTACCATAAGCCTATATATTGCAAAATAAGCATAATGACTTATGGTCCCTCCAGGTAGGCACAAATCTTATTTAGACACGAGCATAATATCAAAATTGCATAATTCAGCCTAAATCCATATGTATGCAGGGAACAGGTAAATTTTTAGGCATGGTAGCATAAGCCTATATATTGCAAAATAAGCATAATACCTGGATTAGTCTACGACTGAAAGTTGGCGCAACAAGTACTGAAACCATGGCGTTAAACAATTTAAAATTATTTGAACTGTTTAGAAGGTCAACCACACCAAAGTTTTTCACGCAAGCTGCTTTAGAAGAACTTGATAGCTTATACGGAAATATTGAGAGAAGCGAAATTATAAAAAATAATTTTTATCTGATATATGCAAATATTGAGGCAAAATGGGTGAAATCTAATCGAACCATTCAGAACTTCAACTCCAAATACGAGGACTGGCTTAATGAAGACACCATCCTGGATATATTGGCAGTAGATAAACCCACCACATCAACCAGAGGAGCAAAAGGAAGGCCAAAAAAAAGTATTGAGGTGTGTTCAATTTTCACAAGGAATAGGAAACTTGCCGATGCCACCAATGACTTGACCACGAACCATTTATCGGACGCGCTGTCTATTAAATATACAAAGGATAGTGAAAGAGTTAGGTCGCAGATTACAAAATCTGTTGCTGATGCAAGTCCACTGCGACTAAAAAGGATTAAGGAAAGCATTGCCACGCCCACAAACGCACACATTAAAAAGTATGTTTCCGAAGAAGCCTTGGCCTTGCTTATGGACTTACAACTTTCCAACGAAAAATATGAGATACTAAGGGCATCCCTGATGCGACACGGGGCTGACGTTTTACCAGGATACAAGCATATTACGCAAGCCAAAGTAAATTCACGACCACTGCATACGGAGTTTACGGAAGTCTCTGTGAAAGCCAATCTGCAGGATCTCATGGGCCATACAGCAAAACGGTTGTTGGAGAGTGTTCCTGAAAATGAGGTGAAAATTCTACCTGAGAAACTGACATTGATCAGCAAATGGGGCTGCGATGGATCATCCGGACAAAGCGTTTTCAAGCAAAGGATATCTTCCGATGACGCTACAATATCGGACGGAAATATGTTTGTGGCATCTGTTGTTCCTTTGCGGCTAAAATCTGATGTTTCCCTACACAGGAAAAATCCACGTCCGTCATCAGTGCATTATTGCCGACCAATAATGTTTCAGTTTGCAAGGGAATCGGCAGAACTCATAAGGACCACGGTGAAGGACATTGAAGAACAAATAAGCAAGATTAAGCCTACAAAGCTGCAAATTGGAGAAGGAAAATATATTGAATGCAATTACGAGTTCCACCTGACCATGGTTGACGGAAAAGCCGTAAACGAACTAACAGGAACAACCTCAACATTGTCATGCCCGATTTGCAAAAAGAGTCAGAAGAACTTTGGTAATTTAAACGATTCTACAAACGAGGAGAATTACGAATATGGAATGTCACCATTGCACACAAGGATAAGGTGTATGGAGTTCTTGCTAAAACTGGCGTATACCCTACCACAAGAGGAGGAAAACTTCGATTAAAATACGTACAAGATCAGAAAGAAACAAATACAGGATGCTTTTTTTAAACAAGTTGGACTAAAAGTAGACTGTCTCAAGCACGGATACGGTAACTCAAATGATGGAAACACTTCCAGGAGATTTTTTGAAAATGATGAGGCAGTAACTAGAATCACTGGAATTGACAATCAAATCGTGAAAAGATTGGGAACGATCTTCAATGTTTTAAACTGCAAAGAAAATGTCAATTCTACAAAATATGGAGAATATGCATCGAAAACTGCATCTCTTTTAGCAGAAATGTATCCACAGAAGAAGTTGACCCCGACCGTCCACAAAATATTGGCGCATGGCAAAGATATAATTGAGTACCAGTCTTTGCCAATTGGAGAGCTTTCCGAAGAAGCACAGGAGTCTCTTAACAAATTTTATAAAAAATATAGATTGCAGAACACATTCAAAGCATCAAGGGTAAGGCAAAATGAGGACCTCTTCAACATGTTGGCAGCATCTTCCGATCCACTTATTTCTTCCCTGCCGCATGTGAAGTCACGAATAGAGTTAGAAAATAATTATAGATTAGAAATGATTAGTCTTTTAGATATACCTTCTCTTACGAATTGTGATGAATATTTTACAGAAAATATAAAAAATAAATTAAGAAAAGAAGTATTTTTTTTTTAATTTGTTGGGTAATAATTTAAAACATAAAACCCTAAAGAAAAAAATAAAAACAATCTAAAAATGTAAAAATAATTTTTTTTAGTTACCATAAAGTTGATTTTTCTACAAATTTTAACTTTGATAACCCATAAGTAGGCCCCAAAAAGCGTAGCACCCTTTCCAAACGCTCATTTCATAGGCTGAACAGTTATCTATCATATGCTGTTTAAACTGTTCAATTATGTTATTCGGTTCAAAAGGTATGATTTTTGCAACGAAAAAACTCAAATGGCGCCACTGTGCACCGTGAGAGAAAGACATGTTTTGCTCGATCGGGTTAATAAGCAAAACCAAAAAAAAAATATATATATATATATTAGTTCGGCCATATAAGTGACAAAAAATAAAATAAGTAAATAAAATTGAAAATAGAAAAATGTTTTAAGCCACTGCGCTTGGACTCTTAACGTTATAATTACATAGAAATACATATCGCACCTGTACCTCTAAAGTGAGTCAACTCAATATTTACAAATTTTCAGTAGAGGCAAAAAACGGGTTTTTTAATATTTACTATAAAATTTAAAAACAGTTGTTTCATTGTAAAGAATTGCGAATAATAAGTATACAACAGTAGTTGTTTTTGCAATTTTTTCAGGGATCATCAAAAATAACAAGTTTTTTGGGTGCAACTCAAAATATGTCTCTTTAGTGGATTCTAAAGAAGCTACTCTTTTAACGAAAATAGGGTTACAACTGTATTTTTTTGCGAAAGACTAGAAAAATCGATGTAAGATTTTAACAGTGAAAATTGAAAAATGTTGAATTGACTCACTTTAGATGTGCAGGTGCGATATGTGTGAATAATACTAACCAAATTGAATATCAATATAAAAAGAAAAAACTGAAAAAACAACAACAATACAACTAACAAATAAACTTTTTCTTTTTTGTGCTTGCAATAAATAAACGGTAAATGAGTTTCTCAAAACCCATCAACAAGTGAGAGAAGCATAAAACATAATAATGCATATATTGTATTAAATGATCAAGACAATCTACACGATCCCATATTCAACAAGCTTTACTTAACAGCTAAGACCTCTAGGAGAACGCGTTCATGTTCCCCAATATATGCATTGAACAAACAGAGCCAAGGTCAGCAGATATAGGTAATAAATAAGAACCAGTAAAAACAACAACAATAGTGACAAATGCAAGTACTGCAAATAATTGCACTAATATGAACACCGTTGAAACCGTAAGTAATAATAAATCAACCAGAAGTGTTTTTTCAAAAAACAATCTACTCTACTCAAATTCTTCAAAATCATCAATACAAACTGATATAGATAGAATCAGAAAAAATTGCCTCTTCATAAAAAATTCTCAAGGATGATGTTGCCTCCAAACCCCAAAATTTTTTTTTTTCGATTTTGGATGAAGACGATAAATTCGAACCAGTTGTAATCAAGCCATCAAGACCTCCTTCTATTTATTTAAGAGAACAAAACTCGAAGAAATTGGTGAAAAGTTTGATAGAGTTATCGGGAGAAAACTATTCCTACATTATACCCATTAAACGAGGAAATATTATGGAAACAAAAGCACAGGTTCTACATGAGGATAATTTCCGAAAAATAGTGTCCGATTTCGAAAAACAAAATAAAAACTTCTATTCCTACCAATTGAAGAGTGGAAAAGACCTGCAATTAAAGGTATCGACTCGTGTGTTGACCCGGTTGAACTAAAAAGCAAACTCGAAGATAAAGGATTTAAAGTAAAAACAGTAGTAAATACCCGAAACCGCGAAAATATCCCACAACCTATTTTCCGCGCGGAATTTCAACCCGGCGACATTCAATTTAAAAAAACCAAGTGCACCCTATCTACAGCGTATGATACCTGTTACATAGGAAGATTACTGTTGAACAACCGCATAAGAGGAAAGGCCTGGTTCAGTGTTTGAACGGCCAGGAGTTTGGGCATACAGAAGCATACTGTAAGCTTCCACCAGTATGTGTTGTGTGTGGTTAGCTGCACAATACCAGAGTGTGACAAGTCAAAAAATGACGAAAATGTAAAAAAATGTAGTGATTGCGGCAAAAATCACACAGCTAACTACCGGGGGTGTCCAGTTTATTCAGCAATTTATAGCGAAAAGAAAATAAAAAATATGTCTGACCCGTACATGTAACTACTAACGCGCAATCATACGCTAACATAGCGGCCTCCCGAAACCAACCACAGAATCCAATTCATTCGCAGCATATTGAATCGTACTCAAATATGCTATGCTCTCAAAGCCAGCCTCCCAATGTTTTAAATCCATGAAACGATCCCTCGAATCAAAACCCAAGTAAATTGGAAATAACCCTCGACACACTTGTTCAAACAATAAATAATTTTACTAACGCTATGAATGGCATGATGCAGGAGATGATGAAGGTGCAATCCATGATATTGCAAGCTTTGTAAAATAAACCATGAACTGTTTAAAAATATGTTACTGGAACGCAAACGGCTTAAGCCAAAATAAAGAAGAACTGGCCTATTTCCTAAAAGACAAGCAAATCGATATATTTCTTGTCTTTGAAACATTTTTGACTTCTAGGAGTCAATTCTTATTGCATGGATATATTTTGTATGATACAAAAGATCCAGAGGCAGAGCATGTGATGGCTGAGCCATTCTTATTAAATCTCAACTGAAGCATCATATAATATGTGATCATTGTGAAGATTACCTTCAAGCTACTACAATCTGCTTCGAGGAATTTGATAACAATTTAGTTATCTCATCAATATATTCTCCACCAAGATTTTCCATAAAGGAAAGTCAATACAAAAGATTTTTTGAATTACTTGGCTCTCGTTTTATTGTTGCTGGCGATTACAATGCCAAGCATACATTCTGGGGGTCACTATTAATCTCCCTGAAAGGCCGTGTTTTGTTTGGCACAATTTCTAATATGGGCCCAGCTGTTATCTCAAGGGGAGAACCAACATACTGACAGATAGACAAAATATTCCCGATTTAATCGATTTTGGAGTAACGAAGAACATTGCGAGAGAACTTATAAATGCTGAATCCTCATTGGAACTCCAGTTATTGTTACTATTTCTAACCCCCGAGAAATTGTGTCCCCGAATGGTAATTTAGCGCCAACAAGTATTATAGATTGGTTAAAGTATAGAAAGTTTCTCAGTACCCATTGCACGGATAGATTACCACTAAGAACACCAGATGGTATTGACCTGGCAGTATAGAGGGCAGTATAGAACTTGTTCGGTAGATGTCGAGCGACTATTAAATGAAAAAGAAGAATTCGAAGAGAGTGGCAACTGTACAGATCTCCTCAACTCAGCAACAATTGAAAGCATGTACATCAAATCTAAGAAAGTTGCTTGAAACCCAGAGACATCATAAATTAAACAGATAGCTCGGAAAATTAGATCCGACTTCAAGAACTGAGTACTCGTTATAGCGAGCTACAAAAAATTCTTAGAAGGCGTACGTAAACCACCATTAAGAATGCAGAATGGAGGATGGGCTAGAAATGATATAGGAAAAGGTTATCTATTTGTAGAACATTTGAAAATAGTTTTTACTCCGAATATAACTACCAGTTCAATAAATGAGTTGAGTTACCAATAATATACCAGCACAGTGCAGTGTCAATTCAATTTGAGATCAGAGAGGTTGAAAATGTCATTCCTGATCTTAACCCTTAAATAGCATCGGGGATCGACGGGATCAGTAATAAAATGCTTTTGGAGTTACCCAGAATAACATTGAGAATAATTCTTTTTATATATAACACTATATTACGCCTTGGATATTATCACTCAGAATGGAAAGTTTCGCTCGTAACCATGGTACCCAAGCAAGGTAAAGATCACACAAAGGTCGATTCGTACAGGCCAATCAGTTTATTGTCAAATCTGTCAAAATTGTTCGAGAAATTACTTGTGTATAAGCTTACTGTAGCTGTAGATCAAAATAACGTCATCCCAGCACATTATTCCGGATTTAGGCGAAGACACAGTACCATTGAGCAAGTCCATAGGTTAGTAAACGCTATAAGAAAAGCATTTGAAGAAAAAAAGTACTGCTCTGCTTTCGATAAGGTTTGGCATGGGGGTCTACTCCATAAAATTAAAATGTTGCTGCCCCCAAACGTTCATAAACTAATGGAAAGCTATATAATTAACAGGAAATTCTCAATAAAGGAGAGCAACTTTACAAGCCCACCTCAGGACATAAAAGCTGGTTCTCCACAGGGCAGCATTCTGGGTCCGCTCCTATAATCCTTTATGCAGCGGACATGCCAACTAATGAAAACACGATAACTTTAAACTTTACTGTGACACGGCAATTTTGAGTATTCATGAGGACCCCTCAACAGCATCTACACTTTACAACGACATGTTTTTCAATTGGAGTACTGGTTACATAGGTGGAAAATAAGAATAAATGAACAAAAATGTATCCACGTTACTTTTACGCTCAGAAGAGAAACATGACCGCCGCACAGTGGACCATATTTTGAGAAGGCGGCCAAAAATCATTTTTTTTTTGTTACCGATTTTAAAGTTATGTTATTCATTTGAAAGTAAGTACTAGTAAACCTCAGGAGACAAAAAATTGCGACTTTATCTCAACTATATCACAGCGAACAGGGTCTTCGAAAATGGGCTTTCTCAGTATTTTGTTAAAATTAAAAATTTCTCTGTAAATTTTTATTTTTGAATGACTGTCTAAATTTTCCGAAAATCTCCTACTTAATAGAGCATAACTCCTGCCAGTCAAAAGCAGTCAGAAAAAGTCTTGCACTCTTCTATAGTCCGAACCCTCCCCTATACTCCTATACCCCATTATACACCCGCCAGTTTCCGCCCGTGTGCACCAGAACAATTTTTCTGACCCAAGGTTAGATATTTTCTGGAAAATTTATGAATACAAAAGTTGTCCACTATGTGGTTAGGATATATTAAGTTTGAGGTGATGTTTGTAACTGCCAAAAATATTGGACCTTTATCCATCTTTTATCATCTTTACGGATCGACTCAAAAACACTTTCTGAGTCGATTAAACGATTTCCGTCCGTCCGTCTGAGTGTTATGAATACAAAAGTTGGTCGTACCGGTGCACCGCGGTGTATTTTTTTGCGTGTCAGTAGAGTTGTCAGGAGTTGTTATATACTTATAAAAAAGGGTTGAGATATAATGCGCTTAATTGTTACAGGTACATTTACATAGGTATCTTTCAAAAACATTAATAGTCTGAATTAGAGTTATATAGTTTAAATACCTGACAAAATGGGAAACAATTTAAATAACAGGTAAATGGTAAAACAAACTATTGCGACATAGCCCTTTAAGATATGAGCAGGTATGCTTCACCTTTTAAAAGGGGTTAAGGTGTGGGTTTTTTATGCTTCTAAAAGTGGTAATAAAAGATAAAAATTTTTATTTTACATAATTGCAAGAAAGAGTATTTATAATAATGTTTACACAATTATTATTCATTACAATTTGTGCAATGGCAAAGTACTGTTACATGTAATGTAATTTTGCACATAGTGAGCAACAAATTCTTTAAGAATTGTAACCTAGAAGACATTGAAATGCACAAAGGAAAAATTAATAATTTTGCATCGAATTTGAAAAGACGGTACATTGAATGCTCTCATAGCAAGGCAAAGATGTACAAACGTTACCAAGACTGGTTAATAAAGGAACTTATTTTTGAGAGTGCATCTACAACTGCCAACGAAAGTGGAAAAAAGGGTCGACCAGCAAAACCAATTGACGGATGTAGTGAAAGATCTCGAAGGCGCAAGCTGGAGAATATCAATGAAGAAATATCTCAAAGAATTATTAAGGATTCATTTTTGCACCAAATTCAACCAACCCAAAATAAAAAAATAATAAAATTTAAATAATTGAAAAAATAGTAGAAGCGAGCCCAAGGCGCACAAAGAGGATTTTAAAAAGCATTCCTACACCAATTGAAGATAAGAAATTTACGCCGCAAGAAGCGTTCGCCCTATTTTTGGATTTGAAATTGACCAAAAATCAGTATAAGGAATTGCGGAAGCGAACCAATGAAAATAATTGTGGGATTTTTCCAGAGTATCGAGATTTAGTTTCTGCCAAAAAAGAATACTTACCTTCACAATCTGCTATTAGTGTCACTTCAACATCAGCAGAAATAAAATTGCAAGATCTCCTTGAACATACTGCAGAACGATTGCTAAATACGCTTGATACTGATCATTAAAAAAGAATTGGTAATGGCAGCATTACTTTAATTTCTAAATGGGGATGTGATGGATCCTCTGGGCAGAAACAATACAAGCAATTTAATGCCGAAAATTCATCAGATGCTAATTTATTTATGGTATCTTTCGTTCCATTGCGCTTAACAAAAAGGTATAGCGTCTTAGAGCCGTCAACTAGTAGAGCAACAGAAATTGATATATGGAAAAATTAAATTCCTTCTTCAACAAAGTATTGCAGACCAATAAAATTTGCATTCAAAAAGGAAACCAAAGATGTCATAACTGAAGAAGTTCAAAAAACAAAAGATCAAATTAGGAACTTGAACCAGTAATATTTAAATTTGATGACCAAGACATTGAAGTACATTTTAAAATGTGTCTCACAATGATTGACGGAAAAGTTGTACAAGCTTTAACTGGAACAAAGTCAACGTCAAGCTGCATTATATGCCAAAAGACATCAAGTCAATTAAGCCAATCCCCACCAGAAGACGATAGTTTTAAGGAAGCCTACGAATTTGGAATGTCCCCTCTTCATGCTCGAATACGTTTCATGGAGCATATTCTTAAATTGGGTTATGATTTGGAATTTGGTCCGTTAGGCGAAACAGTGAGAAAAACAAAGAAAATGAAGAAAAAAGAAAGCAAAAAAAAAAACAAATTCAACAAAAATATCAACAGCTAGGCCTCGTAATCGACCAACCAAAACAAGGGGAAGGAAACACAAATGATGGAAATACTGCAAGGAGATTTTTTTCCGATCCGGAAATCGCAGCATCTATCACAGGTGTAGATCATGAATTAATAAGACGATATAAAATCATATTACAAGTTCTAGCATGCAGCAGAAAGATAAATGCAAAAAAATTTGGAGAGTACGCCAATAAAACAGCTATACTTTATAATGAAAAATACTCTTGGGGATATATGCCATCCACAGTTCATAAAATTTTGTACCATGGGGAACAAATAATTCAAAACAATATGCTACCAATAGGAGATCTATCTGAAGAAGCGCAAGAAAAAAGGAACAAAGACTACAGATTCTTTCGCGAGCACAACACAAGGAAAATGTCCAGATGTTGTACTAATGGTGACCTTATCACTATTTTGTTGTGCACTTCAGATCCATATATGTCCAACATTCGTCAAAAATGGAAAACTACCTCTATTGAATTAGACGAAGAAGCTAAACAACTTCTAGAAGATGAAAATCAAGGCTATTTAGAAGAAATTTTTAATAAAATTGGTTGATTTAAAGTACTTTTTCATTGCACTAACAATAAGTTACACTTTTTTTTATATAGTTAAAAATTTTCTTGATTTAAAGATTTATATATTTTGTAAATTTACAATAAAAATTGTTATATTTCATAAATTTACCATAAAAATTGATATAGAAATATTTAAAAAGACAATAAAAAAAATTTAACTAAAGCAAAAACATACGAGTTTTTCATTGAAACTTCTCTATCTTGAACCAATATAAGGTAACTTTTACGTTCGCTGCTTAATAAATTATATTTTAACTCGGGATCTTTCAAAAAAAAAAAAACAACCTTTGGCCCTTGTGCACATTAGGACTAAAAAGTTTACGGAGGCCAAAGTTTGGCATTTTCTGAAAAAATTAACTTAAAAAATTGTTAAAAAGTATTAGATGTAAAATTGACTGAAAAAATAAGACATTATATTAAAAAAAAAACCTTTTTTTACCTTTTAACACTTCACTTTGGTACTAAAATTCAACTACAAATGAAAATGTATTTTAAACCCTCCGTAACTTTTTTTATTTTCGGTCGAGAATTACGTTTTATAGCAAGGCGTTTTTAAAAGGCTAAAGTCTCACCTACCAAACAAAAAAAACCGCATATCAAAATTCCAATCCAATCAAAAGTTACTTGGAACAAACACATAGAGTCAAAATTAACACAAATAAAATTTAAATTAATTCAACTTACGTGGCTAATTGGCAGAAATTCAAAGCTAAGTCTTGATTGCAAGTTATTGACATATAATTTAATCATGAAACCCATTCGGTGCTAGGTATACAGTTATGGGGAACCGCATCAGCTTCTAATATAGAGAAATACAAAGTCGAAATTAGGAAAAACTGTTCAAGCTACTTGACAAAACTAGAAACTCGCCCGAATCTGTTAGCACGTGACCTTCTCAAAAATCGCATCCACCAACGCCTAAGCAAGAGAGAGACTGCAGATCTTATAATAAATGCTTGAGGTTATCTAAGCCAATGAATATTTATTTATTTCGAATATATGTACATTATACATACATTAAATTTTTTCTGGCGCTGGCCGGATTTAATAAGTTAAGTATTGGGTCTAAGTCTTGAATAATTATTGTGATTTCACTATGTGAAGATCCATTAAATAAATGCATGAGAAAAAAGAAAAACAAAATTTTAGAAAATATACTTTTTTAAGATTTTTTTAGGAAAAGTTTCGTTTGCTAGAAAATGTATTTTTATAAGAAAAGCCACTGTTTAAGAAAAGGTAATTTTTAAAAAAGATACTTTTGCAGGAAATGTACTTTTTTTAAGAAAATGTACTTTAAAAAAATATATAGTTTTGTAAGTTTTAAAGAAAATATTTTATAGGAACAGATAATTAAAAAAATTGGTTATTAAGAAACTGTATTTTGCTAGGTAAATTTAGTTTTAAGGAAATGTACTTCCTTTTTAAGGAAAGTTACTATTTTTAGAAAATTTATTTTTTTAAGAATTAACTGTTTTTAAGAAGAGATGCTTTTTTAAGAAACGTTTCTTTTTAAAAGAATATATAGTTTATGTTAAAAAAAGTTAGTTTTTAAGAAAATTTATTTATTTAAGTAAATATACCTTTAAAGAAATTTTACTATTTTAAGAAACGTTACTAAAAATAAGTTACTATAAATGTTTTTTTTTTTAGAAAATGTGTTTTTTTAAGAAACTGTACTTTTTAAGAAAGAAAAGACACTTTTTAAGAAAAGTTGCTTTTAAAAAAATAGTTTTTAAGATATGGTATTTGTTTTAGGTAAGTTTAATTTTTTAAAGAAGTTTACTTTTTTAAGATAAGAAGAGTTATTGTTTTCATGGCACGTTTTTCTGGAGAATAGAAATTATTTTAAGAAGAGGTACTTTTATTTAGAAAAAGTACCTTCATAAGAATATGTATTTTTTTTTAAGCAAAGCTAATATTTTAAGAAAATGTAATTTTTTTTAGAAAATATACTATTTTAAGGAAAGGTAATTTTGAAGATAAGGTATTTTTTTAAGAATTTAAGAAAGGGTATTTCTTTTGGAAAGAGTACTTTTCAAGAAAATGTAAGGAAATTCAGTTTTTTAAGAAAAGGTTTTTTTTAAAGAAGGTACCTTTTCTTAAAAATTACGTTTTTTTAAGACGAATTTACTTCAAAAACGTACATTTTCTTGAAAAGCACCTGTTCTTAAAACAGTCCATTTCCTTTCAACAGTAGATTTTCTTAAAAGCAACTTTTCTTTAAAAGAAGCTTTCCTTTAAAAAGTTCATTTTCTTTTCTTAATGTAAATTTTCTTTGAAACGTACATTTTATAGTAACTTATTTATAGTAACTTTTCTTAAAATAGTAAAATTTCTTCATAGGTATATATTCTTAAACAAATAAATTTTCTTAAAAACTTACTTTTTTTAGCATAAACTATATATTCCTTTAAAAAGAAACGTTTCTTAAAAAAGCATCTCTTCTTAAAATCGTACCTTTCTTAAAAACAGTTATTTCTTAAAAAAATAAATTTTCTAAAATTAGTAACTTTCCTTAAAAAGGAAGTACATTTCCTTAAAACTAAATTTACCTAGCAAAATACAGTTTCTTAATAACCAATTTTTTTAATTATCTGTTCCTATAAAATATTTTCTTTAAAACTTACGAAACTATATATTTTTTTAAAGTACATTTTCTTAAAAAAAGTACATTTCCTGCAAAAGTATCTATTTTAAAAATTACCTTTTCTTAAACAGTGGCTTTTCTTATAAAAATACATTTTCTAGCAAACGAAACTTTTCCTAAAAAAATCTTAAAAAAGTATATTTTATAAAATTTTGTTTCTCTTTTTTCTCATGCATTTATTTAATGGATCTTCACATAGTGAAATTACAATAATTATTCAAGTCTTAGAACTAATACTTAACTTATTAAATCCGGCCAGCGCCAGAAAAAATTTAATGTATGTATAATGTACATATATTCGAAATAAATAAATATTCGTTGGCTTAGATAACCTCAAGCATTTATTATAAGATCTGCAGTCTCTCTCTTTCTTAGGCGTTGGTGGATGCGATTTTTGAGAAGGTAACGTGCTAACAGATTCGGGCGAGTTTCTAGTTTTGTCAAGTAGCTTGAACAGTTTTTCTTAATTTCGACTTTGTATTTCTCTATATTAGAAGCTGATGCGGTTCCCCATAACTGTATACCGTAGCACCGAATGGGTTTCATGATTAAATTATATGTCAATAACTTGCAATCAAGACTTAGCTTTGAATTTCTGCCAATTAGCAACGTAAGTTGAATTAATTTAAATTTTATTTGTGTTAATTTTGACTCTGTGTTTGTTCCAAGTAAGGCGGTGCACAGTGGACCATTTGCGAGAAGGCGGTCAAAAATCTATAACTTTTGATTGGATTGGAATTTTGATATGCGTTTTTTTTTTGTTTGGTAGGTGAGACTTTTGCCTTTAAGTCTTGCTATAAAACGTAATTCTCGACCGAAAATAAAAAAAGTTACGAAGGGTTTAAAATACATTTTCATTTGTAGTTGAATTTTAGTACCAAACTGAAGTGTTAAAAGTTAAAAAAAGGTTTTTTTTAAATATAATGTCTTATTTTTTCAGTCAATTTTACAACTAATAATTTTCAACAATTTTTTAAGTTAATTTTTTCAGAAAATGCCAAACTTTGGCCCCCGTAAACTTTTTAGTCCTAATGTGCACAAGGGGCAAATGTTGTTTTTTTTTTAAAGATCCCGAGTTAAAATATAATTTATTAAGCAGCGAACGTAAAAGTTACCTTATATTGGTTCAAGATAGAGAAGTTTCAATGAAAAACTCGTATGTTTTTGCTTTAGTTAAATTTTTTTTTATTGCCTTTTAAATATTTCTATATCAATTTTTATGGTAAATTTATGAAATATAACAATTTTTATTGTAAATTTACAAAATATATAAATTTTTAAATCAAGAAAATTTTTTAACTATATAAAAAAAGTGTAACTTATTGTTAGTGTAATGAAAAAGTACTTTAAATCAACCAATTTTAGTAAAAATTTCTTCTAAATAGCCTTGATTTTCATCTTCTAGAAGTTGTTTAGCTTCTTCATCTAATTCAATAGAGGTAGTTTTCCATTTTTGACGAATGTTGGACATATATGGATCTGAAGTGCACAACAAAATAGTGATAAGGTCACCATTAGTACAACATCTGGACATTTTCCTTGTGTTGTGCTCGCGAAAGAATCTGTAGTCTTTGTTCCTTTTTTCTTGCGCTTCTTCAGATAGATCTCCTATTGGTAGCATATTGTTTTGAATTATTTGTTCCCCATGGTACAAAATTTTATGAACTGTGGATGGCATATATCTCCAAGAGTATTTTTCATTATAAGTATAGCTGTTTTATTTTCGTACTCTCCAAATTTTTTTGCATTTATCTTTCTGCTGCATGATAGAACTTGTAATATGATTTTGAATCGTCTTATTAATTCATGATCTACACCTGTGATAGATACTGCAGTTTCCGGATCGGAAAAAAGTCTCCTTGCAGTATTTCCATCATTTGTGTTTCCTTCCCCTTGTTGTGGTTGGTCGATTACGAGGCCTAGCTGTAGATATTTTTGTTGAATTTGTTTTTTTCTGCTCTCTTTTTTCTTCATTTTCTTTGTTTTTCTCACTGTTTCGCCTAACGGACCAAATTCCAAATCATAACAAAATTTAAGAATATGCTCCATGAAACGTATTCGAGCATGAAGAGGGGACATTCCAAATTCGTAGGCTTCCTTAAAACTATCGTCTTCTGGTGGGGATTGGCTTAATTGACTTGATGTCTTTTGGCATATAATGCAGCTTGACGTTGACTTTGTTCCAGTTAAAGCTTGTGCAACTTTTCCATCAATCATTGTGAGACACATTTTAAAATGTACTTCAATGTTTTGGTCATCAAATTTAAATATTACTGGTTCAAGTTCCTAATTTGATCTTTTGTTTTTTGAACTTCTTCAGTTATGACATCTTTGGTTTCCTTTTTGAATGCAAATTTTATTGGTCTGCAATACTTTGTTGAAGAAGGAATTTAATTTTTCCATATATCAATTTCTGTTGCTCTACTAGTTGACGGCTCTAAGACGCTATACCTTTTTGTTAAGCGCAATGGAACGAAAGATACCATAAATAAATTAGCATCTGATGAATTTTCGGCATTAAATTGCTTGTATTGTTTCTGACCCGAGGATCCATCACATCCCCATTTAGAAATTAAAGTAATGCTGCCATTACCAATTTTTTTTAAATGATCAGTATCAAGCGTATTTAGCAATCGTTCTGCAGTATGTTCAAGGAGATCTTGCAATTTTATTTCTGCTGATGTTGAAGTGACACTAATAGCAGATTGTGAAGGTAAGTATTCTTTTTTGGCAGAAACTAAATCTCGATACTCTGTACAAATCCCACAATTCTTTTCATTGGTTCGCTTCCGCAATTCCTTATACTGATTTTTGGTCAATTTCAAATCCAAAAATAGGGCGAACGCTTCTTGCGGCGTAAATTTCTTATCTTCAATTGGTGTAGGAATGCTTTTCAAAATCCTCTTTGTGCGCCTTGGGCTCGCTTCTACTATTTTTTCAATTATTTCAATTTTATTTTTTTTTTTTTTTGGGTTGGTTGAATTTGGTGCAAAAATGAATCCTTAATAATTCCTTGAGAAATTTCTTCATTGATATTCTCCAGCTTGCGCCTTCGAGATCTTTCACTACATCCGTCAATTGGTTTTGCTGGTCGACCCTTTTTTCCACTTTCGTTGGCAGGTAAAGATGCACTCTCAAAAATAAGTTCCTTTATTAACCAGTCTTGGTAACGTTTGTACATCTTTGCCTTGCTATGAGAGCATTAAATGTACCGTCTTTTCAAATTCGATGCAAAATTAGTAATTTTTCCTTTGTGCAATTCCATGTCTTCTAGGTTACAATTCTTAAAGAATTCGTTGCTCACTATGTGCAAAATTACATCGTCTACATCATTTCGTTGAAAATAAATATCTGCCAGATCTCTGTAACAGTACTTTGCCATTGCACAAATTGTAATGAATAATAATTGTGGAAACATTATTATAAATACTCTTTCTTGCAATTATGTAAAATAAAATTTTTTATCTTTTATTACCACTTTTAGAAGCATAAAAACCCACACCCTAACCCCTTTTTAAAGGTGAAGCATACCTGCTCATATCTTAAAGGGCTATGTCGCAATAGTTTTTTTACCATTTACAAATTTTTATCTTTTATTACCACTTTTAGAAGGATAAAAAACCCACACCCTAACCCCTTTTAAAAGGTGAAACATACCTGCTCATACCTTAAAGGGCTATGTAGTTTTTTTTACCATTTACCTGTTATTTAAATTGTTTCCCATTTTGTCAGGTATTTAAACTATATAACTCTAATTCATACCATTAATGTTTTTGAAAAATACCTATGTAAATGTACCTGTAACAATTAAGCGCATTATATCTCAACCCTTTTTTATAAGTATATAACAACTCCTGACAACTCTACCGACACGCAAAAAAATACACCGCGGTGCACCGGTACGACCAACTTTTGTATTCATAACACTCAGACGGACGGACGGACATCGTTTAATCGACTCAGAAAGTGTTTTTGAGTCGATCCGTAAAGATGATAAAAGATGGATAAAGGTCCAATATTTTTGGCAGTTACAAACATCACCTCAAACTTAATATATCCTAACCACATAGTGGACAACTTTTGTATTCATAAATTTTCCAGAAAATAGCTAACCTTGGGTCAGAAAAATTGTTCTGGTGCACACGGGCGGAAACTGGCGGGTGTATAATGGGGTATAGGAGTATAGGGGAGGGTTCGGACTATAGAAGAGTGCAAGATTTTTTCTGACTGCTTTTGACTGGCAGGAGTTATGCTCTATTAAGTAGGAGATTTTCGGAAAATTTTGACCTTTTTAAAAAAATTTTTTTTTTAAATTTCAGAATGACCCACTGATTTTACGTTTTTAACATTAATAGTATGGAAGCCACAAAATTATACAAAATTTACTTCACTTCAAAATCTTTTAAATCAAAAAAGTTACAGTCATTCAAAAATAAAAATTTACAAAGAAATTTTTAATTTTAGCAAAATACTGAGAAAGCCCATTTTCGAAGACCCTGTTCGCTGTGATATAGTTGAGATAGAGTCGCAAGTTTTTGTCTCCTGAGGTTTACTAGTATTTACTTTCAAATGAATAACATAACTTTAAAATCGGTAACAAAAAAAAAAAATGATTTTTGGCCGCCTTCTCAAAATATGGTCCACTGTGCGGCGGTCAAGATGAAGGCCCAAATATTTTACATCAGAATGTTGCGGTATTTGCTGACTGTTTATTCGGATTTGAGCGCATGTTTCTCTTCTGAGCGTAAAAGTAACGTGGATACATTTTTGTTCATTTATTCTTATTTTCCACCTATGTAACCAGTACTCCAATTGAAAAACATGTTGTTGTAAAGTGTAGATGCTGTTGAGGGGTCCTCATAAATACTCAAAATTGCCGTTTCACAGTAAAGTTTGAAGTTATCGTGTTTTCATTAGTTGGCATGTCCGCTGCATAAAGGATTATAGGAGCGGACCCAGAATGCTGCCCTGTGGAGCACCAGCTTTTATATCCTGAGGTGGGCTTGTAAAGTTGCTCTCCTTTATTGAGAATTTCCTGTTAATTATATAGCTTTCCATTAGTTTATGAACGTTTAGGGGCAGCAACAGTTTAATTTTATAGAGTAGACCCTCATGCCAAACCTTATCGAAAGCAGAGCAGTACTTTTTTTCTTCAAATGCTTTTCTTATAGCGTTTACTAACCTATGGACTTGCTCAATGGTACTGTGTCTTCGCCTAAATCCGGAATAATGTGCTGGGATGACGCTATTTTGATCTACAGCTACAGTAAGCTTATATACAAGTAATTTCTCGAACAATTTTGACAGATTTGACAATAAACTGGTATATTATTGGTAACTCAACTCATTTATTGAACTGGTAGTTATATTCGGAGTAAAAACTATTTTCAAATGTTCTACAAATAGATTACCTTTTTCTATATCATTTCTAGCCCATCCTCCATTCTGCATTCTTAATGGTGGTTTACGTACGTCTTCTAAGAATTTTTTGTAGCTCGCCATAACGAGTACTCAGTTCTTGAAGTCGGATCTAATTTTTCGAGCTATCTGTTTAATTTATGATGTCTCTGGGTTTCAACCAACTTTCTTAGATTTGATGTACATGCTTTCAATTGTTGCTGAGTTGAGGAGATCTGTTCAGTTGCTACTCTCTTCGAATTCTTCTTTTTTCATTTAATAGCCGCTCGACATCTACCGAACAAGTTCTATACTGCCCTCTATACTGCCCTCTATACTGCCAGGTCAATACCATCTGGTGTTCTTAGTGGTAATCTATCCGTGCAATGGGTACTGAGAAACTTTCTATACTTTAACCAATCTATAATACTTGTTGGCGCTAAATAACCATTCGGGGGCACAATTTCTCGGGGGTTAGAAATAGTAACAATAACTGGAGTTCCAATGAGGATTCAGCATTTATAAGTTCTCTCGCAATGTTCTTCGTTACTCCAAAATCGATTAGATCGGGAATATTTTGTCTATCTGTCAGTATGTTGGTTCTCCCCTTGAGATAACATCTAGGCCCATATTAGAAATTGTGCCAAACAAAACACGGCCTTTCAGGGAGATTTATCGTGACCGCCAGAATGTATGCTTGGCATTGTAATCGCCAGCAACAATAAAACGAGAGCCAAGTAATTCAAAAAATCTTTTGTATTGACTTTCCGTTATAGAAAATCTTGGTGGAGAATATATTGATGAGATAACTAAATTGTTATCAAATTCCTCGAAGCAGATTGTAGTAGCTTGAAGGTAATCTTCACAATGATCACATATTAGATGATGCTTCAGTTGAAATTTATTAAGAATGGCTCAGCCATCACATGCTCTGCCTCTGGATCTTTTGTATCATACAAAATATATCCATGCAATGAGAATTGACTCCTAGAAGTCAAATGAGTTTCAAAGACAAGAAATATATCGATTTGCTTGTCTTTTAGGAAATAGGCCAGTTCTTCTTTATTTTGGCTTAAGCCGTTTGCGTTTCAGTAACATATTTTTAAACAGTTCATGGTTTATTTTACAAAGCTTGCAATATCATAGATTGCATCTTCATCATCTCCTGAACAAGTGTGTCGAGGGTTATTTCCAATTTACTTGGTTTTTGATTCGAGGGATCGTTTCATGGATTTAAACCATTGGGAGGCTGGCTTTGAGAGCATAGCATATTTGAGTACGATTCAAAATGCTGCGAATGAACTGGATTCTGTGGTTGGTTTCGGGAGGCCGCTATGTTAGCGTATGATTGCGCGTTAGTAGTTACATGTACGGGTCAGACATATTTTTTATTTTCTTTTCGCTATAAATTGCTGAATAAACTGGACACCCCCGGTAGTTAGCTGTGTGATTTTTGCCGCAATCACTACATTTTTTTACATTTTCGTCATTTTTTGACTTGTCACACTCTGGTATTGTGCAGCTCACCACACACAACACATACTGGTGGAAGCTTACAGTATGCTTCTGTATGCCCAAACTCCTGGCCGTTCAAACACTGAACCAGGCCTTTCCTCTTATGCGGTTGTTACAGTAATCTTCCTCTGTAACAGGTATCATACGCTGTAGGTAGGGTGCACTTGGTTTTTTTAAATTGAATGTCGCAGGGTTGAAATTCCGCGCGGAAAATAGGTTGTGGGATATTTTCGCGGTTTCGGGTATTTGTTACTTTCCTTTTCAAGGGCACTTTTTAAATAAAAGTTACTTTTGTAAGAAAAGTTGGTCTTTTAATTAAAGGTACATTTTTAAGAAAGCCGCTTTTTTAAGAAAATGTGTTTTTTTTAATGAAAGGTCCTTTTTTAAGTAAGAAAGTTTGCTTTTTTAAGAAAATCTACTTTGTAAAGAAAAAGTATTTTTTAATAAAATATACCTTTTTTAAGAAAAAGTAGTCTTTATGAAAAGGCATTTCTTTTAGAAAATGTACTTTTCAAAGAAAATTTACATGAAGAAAAGAAAATTAACTTTTTAAAGGAAAGCTGCTTTTAAAGAAAAGTTGCTTTTAGGAAAATCTACTGCTGAAAGGAGACATGCTTTTTTAAGAAATATTACTTTTTGAGGAAAAGTACTTATTTTACTGTTTTAATAAAAGGTACTTTTGTAAGAAAAAACTTGTTTAAGAAAACCAACTTTTTATTAAAAGCTACTTTAAAAGTACCTTTTAAAGAAAATTTAAATTTTTATGAAAAGGGCTTTTTAAAGAAAAGGGATTTTTTAACAAATGTTACTTTTAAGAAATAGTAATTTTTTAGGAACAGGTACATGTTTAAGTATATGTTCTTGTTTTTAAAACGTACTTTTCTAACAAAGTTACTTTTTAAGAAAATGTGCAGGTGCTTTTTAAGAAAATGTAATTTTTAGGGGAAAGTCATTTTCGAGAAGCAACTTCTTAAAGAAAAAGGATTTTAAAAAAAAGTACTTTTTTAAAGAAAATATAAATTTTTAAGAAAAGCGATTTTTAACAAATGTTACTTTTAAAAAATGATAATTTTTTATGAACAGGTACTTGTTTAAGTAAATGCCCTTGTTTTTAAAAGCTACTGTTTTAAGAATTCTAAGGAAATTGTCTATTTTTAAGAAAATTTCCATTTTAAGAAAATTTACTTATTTTAAGAAAAACTATTTTTAAAGAAAGGTAAATATTAAGAGTATGTTGTTTTTTAAGAAAACTTTCTTTTATTAGAAAATGCAATTTTTTAAGCATTTTTTAAAGAAAATATATTTTTTAAGAAAATGTAATATTTTTAAGTAAATTTACTCTTTTAAGAAAATTCACTTATTTAAAAAAGTACCTTTTTAAGGAAATTTACTTTAATAGTATTTTTAGTTGACCTTTTATTTTATGTTTTGATAATTCAATTCGGCTTGAGATCCAAGAAGATTAATGAAAACTAGCAGATTCCAGCCCTCGAAATTCGAGTGCAAATTCTATGAAATTTTATTTTTTCATTAAATAAAGACCCTAAAGGTATGCTTATCAATTACAGGCAATTCAAAAATCAACACAAAAAACAAACTCATTTTTGTTACAAACACATTAACAAATTTAATAAACACACACATAGCATTGTATAATTTTATGTATATGTTAGTAGCAACTTTAAATGCAATTTACTCAAAATAAAGGAAAAATTTTAAAATCTGTAAATCTTCAAAACTGGTAAAAAGAAATACCTTTCAAATAATATACGTTTGGCCAACATCGGGATAAAACGGTAGAACAAAACATCGGCCACAAGAAATCGCCAGCCTATTAATATTAAAGATAATAAGCAAAACTTATTTTTGATTTTTATTTTTCTTTTTTATTCTATCCAATATTTCGACTAATGTCGCAGTCATCATCAGGGTTCTAAATCAAAAAATTATATACACTAACACATTAACACATTTTTGCAAAAATATATAAAAAATAAACAAAATATTACATTTAATTTTGTGATAAACAAAAAAACAATAAAAATACAAAAAACAGAAAATCTATTCTAGTTATGCCCTTTGCATATATTTTAACTGCTAAACTTATATCTCCTTGTGTAATTGTTCTCTCCTTGTAAAATTTTTACGTCGTCAAAGTTGGGTTTGTGTTGTGTTAAAGCACAATGGGCCGCAAGTGCTGTTTTTTGTTCAATTGGTCTGTTTATTGCCTTTAGGCCAGATTTGTGCGATGCTATTCTAGATTTCAGTTTATTCTTTGTAGTACCAAAACTTTGTTGCATATGTTGGACGCGTCTCCGTTGCATCCAATTTCGTAGATGACATTTGATTTTTCATCGTGGGTTCTAGTTGGGTTTTGTGTTGCTGAATAATTTGGTTAATGTGTTGTTTGTCTTAAATGTTAATTGAAATATGTCTCCGTCATATATATATATTTAGTCTTTCTGAAAACTCTGGAATATAGGATACACTTTTGTATATTTTTGGTGGTTCGTCATTATATTGTTTTTTACTTGTATTTTTAATCAGGTCTTCTATCGTTTTATGAGGAAATTCGTTCTTTATCAATATTTCCGTTATAATCTTTATGTTGGCGTCGTGGAATTCGGTGTCACTTATGTTGAGAACACGGTGAATAAAATTTTGAGCAGTGTTCATCATAATACGTCTTGGTTGGTTCGAGTAAAAATTGATTAATCCTTCAGATGCTGTCGGTTTTTGATACCAGTTTAATTTGAGCTGGTTACCTTTTGTTATTATAATAGAGACTATTATCCTGTTCTACCTCTAAAATTTAATTTTTTAAGAAAAGTTTTTCCTTTAGAAAAGATGCTTATTTAAGAAAACGTACTTTTTAAGAAAACGTACATGTGCTTTTTAAGAAACGATACTTTTGTAAGGGAAAGCCCTTTTTAGAGAAGCTACTTCTTCAAGAAAAATTACTTTTAAAATAAGGTACTTTTTTAAGAAAATTTACTTTTTAAGAAAAGTTAAATGTACATTTTTAAGAAAAGGTACTTTTTAAAAAAATTTGATTTTTAAAGAAAATATGCTTTTTTGTGAAAAAATACTTTTTTAAAATAATGTACTTTTTTTTTTAAATTTACTTTTTTAAAGAAAGTTACTATTAGAAAAGTTAAGAAAATGTACTTTTATAGGAAAAGTTCTTGTTTAAGAAGAGGAACATTTTTAAGCAGGAACCTTTTTTGAGAAAAGTACTACTTAAAGCAAACGTACTTGGTAAGAAAGTATACTTTTGCAAGAAAGTGCTTTTTTAAAAATTGGTTTTAGTTTTAGAAAACGTACTTTTTTAGAAAATATACTGTTTTAAGAAAATTTACTTTATATAAAAATCTCCTTTTGTATAAGAGAAGTACTGCTTTTAGTAAATGGACTTTTTTGAGATAAGTTACTTTTTAAGAAAACTATATTTTATAAGAAAGTTTAATTTTTTAAGAAAAGGTACTTAGAAGAGGTTCTTTTTAAGGAAAGATGCTTTTTTAAGAAAAGATGCATTTTTAAGAAGAGATGCTTCTTTTAGAAATGATGCTTTTTTTAGAAAAAATGTTCTCTTTTAAGAAGGTGTGCTTTTTAAGAAAAAGCCCTTTAAAAAATGTGTTTTTTTAAGAAGAGGTACTTCTTTAAGAAATGCAATGTTTTGCGAGAAGGTACTTTTTTGAGAAATATACTTTTTTCAGAAAATTTACATAAAGTAGTTTTCAAGAAAGATTACTTATTAAATGAAAGGTGCTTTGAACGAAAAGTTACTTCTTACAGAATAGATTGTTTTTGAAGGAAATTTACTCCATTAAGAAAATGTACTTTTTCAATAAAGGCTGCAATTTTTACAAAAGGGAACTTTTTTTAACCAAAGGTCCTTTTTTATCCTAGAAAGGTACTTAAGTTTACACAGAAGTGTAAAAACTTATAAAAAATTAATAATTGTTAATAATACATATGTATTAGGGTGTAGTGGCATTGTAGTGGATTCTTGCTTTTTAATTTCAGTACGGCTCTAATGTTAAACTAGATAAAAAAAATATTGTAGCGAAATGTTTTGTCGATCGGAATTCATTCTGAACATTTTGAAAAAAGGTATACTAATAAAAAAAAAATCGAAATTTAAAATTTTATATTAACTATTTTTTAACTGATTATATTCTACATAGTTATGAAATATTTATTTGTTAGGATATGACAAATTTTGAATAATTGGAAATTTTGTCACAAAAAATTTAAGGAGTTTGTAACAGATTAAAAAAAATCTAGAAAAAAAAATAGGTTAGCAAATTATAGTCGGTGTAGATGAACTATACGATATCCTATATCATAAGGTTAGAGAAAAGGTAAAAATAATTGCATATAGAAAATAAGCATTAACCAAATTTGATTGGTATATATAGGGCTTATATGTATGTGGACTAGGTCTGACCATGAACCCATTTTCAACAATTTCAATAGCGATCATCAAATGGCCGCCGGAAGGCCGGTCGGCCCTCGCTAGATCGACTCAGAACATAAGTCGATATTTCTGGTAGTTACAAACATCAGCTCAAACTCATTATACCTTGACCAAAGATTGGCTTAGGGTATAATTCGTAAATATACTGAAAATGTACAGAAAAAATCACCCTACAAAATTAAATCGGTGTTTCGAAACATATTTTTTAAATTAAATAAAAAAATTGTATATCTTCAATTTTCTTTCAAATATTTTTCAACTATTACAAATTATACAAATATTTAATATATTTACAACTATGAGTAGAATGCGGTCAGTAAATAATCTAACCCATAAAAATAAAGTTTTTATTAAAACTCTTTCTTTCCTTGTGCATATGAGTTTCGAATCTCTCCGTGACTGTGCGTGACTATGCGTGACTTTTTTAAATTTAATCTTTGGTCACAACAAGTCTATAGACCAAGCTTCAGATCGATGGGATGAGGGAAAATGGGGTTTAAATCACTCCATGACTATGCGTGACTATCTGTAAGTTAATCTTTTTGAGAAAAGTACTACTTAAAGCAAACGTACTTGGTAAGAAAGTATACTTTTGCAAGAAAGTGCTTTTTTAAAAATTTGTTTTAGTTTTAGAAAACGTACTTTTTTAGAAAATATACTGTTTTAAGAAAATTTACTTTATATAAAAATCTCCTTTTGTATAAGAGAAGTACTGCTTTTAGTAAATGGACTTTTTTGAGATAAGTTACTTTTTAAGAAAACTATCTTTTATAAGAAAGTTTAATTTTTTAAGAAAAGGTACTTAGAAGAGGTTCTTTTTAAGGAAAGATGCTTTTTTAAGAAAAGATGCATTTTTAAGAAGAGATGCTTCTTTTAGAAATGATGCTTTTTTTAGAAAAAATTTTCTCTTTTAAGAAGGTGTGCTTTTTAAGAAAAAGCCCTTTAAAAAATGTGTTTTTTTAAGAAGAGGTACTTCTTTAAGAAATGCAATGTTTTGCGAGAAGGTACTTTTTTGAGAAATATACTTTTTTCAGAAAATTTACATAAAGTAGTTTTCAAGAAAGATTACTTATTAAAGGAAAGGTGCTTTGAACGAAAAGTTACTTCTTACAGAATAGATTGTTTTTGAAGGAAATTTACTCCATTAAGAAAAAGTACTTTTTCAATAAAGGCTGCAATTTTTACAAAAGGGAACTTTTTTTAACCAAAGGTCCTTTTTTATCCTAGAAAGGTACTTAAGTTTACACAGAAGTGTAAAAACTTATAAAAAATTAATAATTGTTAATAATACATATGTATTAGGGTGTAGTGGCATTGTACTGGATTCTTGCTTTTTAATTTCAGTTAAACTAGATAAAAAAAATATTGTAGCGAAGTGTTGTGTCGATCGGAATTCATTCTGAACATTTTGAAAAAAGGTATACTAATAAAAAAAAAATCGAAATTTAAAATTTTATATTAACTATTTTTTAACTGATTATATTCTACATAGTTATGAAATATTTATTTGTTAGGATATGACAAATTTTGAATAATTGGAAATTTTGTCACAGAAAATTTAAGGAGTTTGTAACAGATTAAAAAAAATCTAGAAAAAAATAGGTTAGCAAATTATAGTCGGTGTAGATGAACTATACGATATCCTATATCATAAGTTTAGAGAAAAGGTAAAAATAATTGCATATAGAAAATAAGCATTAACCAAATTTGATTGGTATATATAGGGCTTATTTTTATGTGGACTAGGTCTGACCATGAACCCATTTTCAACAATTTCAATAGCGATCATCAAATGGCCGCCGGAAGGCCGGTCGGCCATCGCTAGATCGACTTAGAACATAAGTCGATATTTCTGGTAGTTACAAACATCAGCTCAAACTCATTATACCTTGACCAAAGATTGGTTTAGGGTATAATTCGTAAATATACTGAAAATGTACAGAAAAAATCACCCTACAAAATTAAATCGGTGTTTTAAAACATATTTTTTAAATTAAATAAAAAAATTGTATATCTTCAATTTTCTTTCAAATATTTTTCAACTATTACAAATTATACAAATATTTAATATATTTACAACTATGAGTAGAATGCGGTCAGTAAATAATCTAACCCATAAAAATAAAGTTTTTATTAAAACTCTTTCTTTCCTTGTGCATATGAGTTTCGAATCTCTCCGTGACTGTGCGTGACTATGCGTGACTTTTTTAAATTTAATCTTTGGTCACAACAAGTCTATGGACCAAGCTTCAGATCGATGGGATGAGGGGAAATGGGGTTTAAATCACTCCATGACTATGCGTGACTATCTGTAATTTAATCTTTGGTCACAACAAGCCTATGGCCCAAGTTTCAGATTGATTGGATGAAAGGAAATGGGGTTTAAATCAGTCCGTGACTGTGCGTGACTATGCGTGACTGTGCGTGAGTACTCCAAAATTTATCTTTGGCTGCAGCAAGTCTATGGACAAAGTTTCAGATCGATCGGATGAGGGAAGTGAGGTTTAAATCACTGCGCGCCTGTGCGTGACTATGCGTAACTGGCCAATTAATCCCCTATGCTTTTTATATGTTTAAATTAACGATAGCCTCTTCGAGCTCTCGAATCTCAAAACGAAGGGACACTACTCTAAGATGTGGAACAACATCTTAAAATAGCCCAATACTAGCCCAATCCTCATTTTTCAATCCCAAAAAAGGCTTACATAGGAGGCATAGATAGATTTTTAGATTTTTATAGCACACCGCAATAATGTCCTACAATTCCAGGCCAATTCAGTTGTGGACACCGATAAATTTTTATAGCATTTTTTAATGATGCAGAAAATATATTGTCCACTTTAGGCTTTAATGTGCCACAGATATCAGCAATATTAATTTTTGGGTTCAAAATCATTTCCGATGTTATGACCTTAACTACAAACAACAATACTAGTAATAAGACTATTTCTTAATTTCTATTACCAACCCACATATAATAAGATCTAATGAATAAATAAATTGCTTTCTTTTTTATCTCAAAAAATATGTAAATGTAAATATAATAATATGACCTTAAAATAATAATTGTCTACATGCCGGTAATATGAATATTCATAGCTATTCCTAGTCTTACTTCAACACATATACGCGCCCTGATGCATTAGGATATAACTTTTAGGGATATAACTTTTTGCGATTTTTGGATATATCAAAAATCCCAAGGCATGGGAAAATACTAAGAAAAGTGATAAATATGTTTATTGAATATAAAAAGTTCATGCATCGAACGAATTGAAGTTAAAGTAAATTCTTATTTTTTATACGCTATACCACTATGTGGTGAGGGTATAATTAGTTTGTGCTATTATTTCTAACTGCCAAAAATATATAACTTAATTCACCGATCGACTCTGAATCACTTTCTGAGTTGATTTAGAGTTGTTCGCCCATGCTGTCTGTCCGTGTGTCCATATAAACTTTGTAATCAAACTACAGATCGCAAATGAAAATATTTTTGATGGAATTTAGTGTACAAGCTTTGACAACCTTATGCCGATAGGTATTGAAATTGGTTCATGTTCGAACCTAGCATATACAAAAAAAAACCCCTGTGAGGTCAACATAAATTGACGTACGATCTATATTATCATATAGATATCGGTGAAATTTGGTATATGTGTTTATTAATTATCTATTTACAGCTGAAAGATCATAATCCCATAATAGAGCTTTTCTAGAATATGACGCTTAAAGTATATATTTTCAAATAAACGATAAAAGCAGGAACCATTAGCTTTCTTTTGATGTATAGTAGAACTCCTTAGCCAGAACCTTCAATATTAGGGATTTATCTTCTATAAATTTATTTTTCGGAAATATATTTTGTAATTTCGTAGCCTTCGGTTATTTTATTTCCAGATTTTTTTCACTTTACTACTCTTTCGTGGTTAATGAGTTTCTACCATTGTTGGCAACTATCAAAAATTTTTGACCAAAAACCATCTTTTATTACACAAATCGACGCAGAATCATTTTCTAATATATATCAAACGGTAGCTTGTGGGTTCCGATATTATTATATTTTTGTAAATATATTAATTAAATGTCATGTTTTTGAAATGCTCCATAATGGGTTAATGATTTTCATATAATGTATGTTATTTAAAACACATTTCAGTTACCTCCCCAATAGCAAACATATTTTCCCTTTATTATGTTTGCTGTACATTTGTTTAATTTTGCTATACTTTTTTATATTTTTGATGCGTTGTGTGTTTTCATGCGCAAAGTTTTTATTTCGTTAATATAAGAAAAAATAAATATCAAAGTTTTAATCTTAATATCTCCGGTTAAGAACCGAATTTGTCTATATGCAATTTATAGCTTTATTGAAATAAAATGATTTTTAAAAAAATCATATTAAAAATAAATAATATTAATATGGTTCATAATATATTAGTTGTCACTTAAAATACATTTCAGTTACCTTTTCAATGGTATACATTTTGTTCCGCTCCGGGTCCCGGTCCTAAAGTCAACTTAAGCCAACATTGAGACTGTCCGTAATGTTATACGCCTAATGTTAATCATGTTAGAGTTGTGCAATCAAAAAACATATATTTTCAATCACTTCTATACATTCTAAAAAACTTGTTCGCTAACATGATCGCGTTGCAGGATATAGTATATATATTTTTAATAATATTCAAATGAAATTTTTCAGATAAATAAAAAGTACATATCAATGTTTTTCTATGCGTAGTGTTTATGAAGAAATAAGTATTTTTTGATAAATTTTTCTTTAGGGCCAATTAAACATTTTCACAACAGTAAACTTCTCAAAACAAATTTTATATATGTGTACATATGTGAACTTAAACCAACGCGCGTATTTTAAAATGTATCGTATTTATACCGTCGAAAGTAAAACACTGACTCCCGCATCGACGAGTGTTTTCTTATATTTTTTTTTGCTATTTCGCACTTTCAAATACAGTTTTAGTAGCAGGATAAAAGCATGTCTTTAAGGCATAACGAGCTGACATATATGTAAGTAGTTTTACCTCTAATACAAATTCACACAAAACTGTATTCTGTTCATGGTTATGACTCGCTTTTTAATGGCATCAAAAAATGTGTTTTAATAGTTTATGCCGGATGTCAGCCAACAAATTTTCGGAACAATGTAGCCCACCAAACATGTAGTTTATATGTAAAGCTCGCAATGGAATACGTAAAACGGCAAAATGCTACATTTAACAATGTGAAATAAATTGAATTACATCTATACAAATCAAATAGTGCAAATATGAGTTTAAATATGTAAGACGGTTTAAAACTTTTGTTTTAGGTGTTCAAAAATAAAATTTTTTTACATAATATTTTTAGTTTAAAATTGTAAGTTTCGCTGTAACACAATAAAAACATAATATGTAATTATGCGGTATCCACGAAATGTTTTAAACCTTTTAACCGCACGAAGTAAAGCTTACGACTGAAATTAGATTTAGTATTATGTTTTTTGCTGACTAAATGTATCATGTTCAAATTAAGAGCATTAAAAGAGAATCAAAATTTAATGACTAAATAGTTTATTCATATACGCGTATGATCTCTTAAAAATGGGCGTGACTTAAATTTCTTATGTACTCCACTCTTTTAAGTGTTATACATGTATTTTTCTACTATTTATTATTTCGTAACAAATACATAAATATGATTTCATTGCCTAACACACAGCAATACAAGTAGATACCAACTAAATTGTGACCATGTTTACCAACTCAAAGAGAGGCTGGATTTCATATTAAAAATGCCTAAATTAGGAAAATGACGTTAAAATATTTAATAGAAGGGCAAATTAAAAAATTTTGTCGATATTATAGACTTAAAAGTATTTTGAATTCAATTAAGACTTCCACACAATTGTTAAGCATAAAACTGTTGTATGACTAACATTATTGAAGTTTAATACATAAAAAAATGAAATAGATCGTGTTTTTCAAGATTTTATGGCAGGTAGTCCTTTCTGCCCACATATATTGTATATGTGTATTTGAATATGTTTAGATAGCCCTTCCTGGCGGTTAAAGAGTTATACAAATTTAAGGTTTTTGGGTATTCCTCAACAAATCAAAGATATAAAAATTTTTTGACAGTATTTAGAATAGAATGTTATATGTATATCAAGTATTGGTACCTGGGTGACTCATAAAATAGTAAGATTTTTCAGAGGATCACCCAGAAAAAATATTAGGGCTCATGAGCGGTGTTGCCACGACCAAAAACTTTTTGTAGCTATACTTTAAAAAAAAGCTATCAAATGAGAAAAAAAAATTTTAATTTATTATTTGTATTTTTTATTTAAATGTATTAACATGTTTATTATTTAAATTCAATCATTAACAAAATCTGTACTTCAGATTAACAAACAACACAACAAAATTAAATTCTTTTACATACTAAATACTAAATGACTAAAAACCTTAAATGTAATTTTATAAGAAATAGAGATAAAAAAATTTGTTTGAGGTAAAATTTATCACTTCTTTATTTGAAAGGAAATAAGTTAATCAATAAAGTTGAGACATCTCTTTGCAGACCACACATTTTGACTTCTGCATAATTCTTGATACTTGATTTGCATTATATTATGTTGTGAAAATATGCTTTCGATAGCAGCAATGTCAGTAAACTTTGAACAAGAAAATTTTGATCTATATTCATATTTTTCATTCTTTCCATTTTGTATTTCAAATAACTCTTTAAAAATGTATTATCTTCGAAAATCTTAACAATTTCTAATGGGTTAAAATATTTTCTTCGTTACCACCTAATAAGTTTGGGAAAGGTGCCAATAAAGACCCCAAAGTAAATTATTTAAAACTTAATTTAGTGCCATTATTGCAAGCTCTTTTAATTCTTTTCATGAAAAGTCAGCGCGTTTTAAAATTACTTTTAAAAGTTCTGTGTAAAAGGATGGTATATATTTTTTAATTTAAAATTTTTTTAATGTTGGACAAGTTACTTACATACTTAGCTTAGATTTGCGCCCAATAAAAAATAATAATCTTTCTAAATTAACTTCTTTAATATGGTTAACAGCTTTTTTACAATTTCTTCCAATATATCCTTTCCTACTTCAATAGACTTATTCTTTAAAACACTTAATCCAGTTTTATATAAAGGTTTTATGTATGATAAAAGGGATGGAAAAAAATGAACCAATACCTTTTCCATGTTGTATAGTTCTTGATGATTGACATTTTTCTCTAATATTTTGTACATTTTCACCTAATTGATTATTGTAATATCTTGCATATATCATATCCATGGTTATTTTATATATGATTTGTATATATTAACAAACAAATATTTTATAATTTTTTGAAATGAAGTGATCAATAAACTGGTATTTAGTCTATTATATTCAACTCTTTTCCTTCATCGTTTCGAATCATGATAGTTATATCAGTAATATTAAAAGTTTCAATAGGAAAATACTCTACTCTAATAAAATGAATACAATTTTTTAATGTTGGAATTGAGAATATTTTTAAGCATTTTGTTTTTTCGATCCCACATATCTCAGTTTAATTATATCGGTTTAGATACAAATTATGTTATTTATTTCCGATGATATTATTTTATTAAAATAGTTGGATGCCTCATCGAAAAAATTAAGTAAAGATTTCTCCAAAAAAAATAATTTGTTAACGATAAAATTGGTTCTTCTGTAACATTGCTTCTTTCAGAACTGATAGATTGTTCATTACGTTTATTATTAAATACATTTTTATTTTCTATAACTAAAAAAATATTTGATTGCTTAATATTTTAAGTTCTAGTTTTATCATCATTTAAAATCCAATCAGTTTTATTAGGAGTCTTTAAATTTTAATTTTTTTATTCCATCTATTTGTGTTTTATCCATATGTTTTCTGAATTTTTTAAAATAAATTCTTGCTCTTGATTTAAGTTTAGTATATTTTTTATCAGGTACAACATCAGTCGATGCTTGATGTTGTAAGTCATGTTTTTTCGTTTTCTAATATATAATATACATATCTTCTTCATTTTTATTTAGCAAAGAAAATAAAATATCTGATAGTCCAACTTCCCACTGTACATTTAAATTTAATTGTTGTGTTAATAAGTTTGTAAAAGTATTTTTTGTATTTTCAAATATATTTATTGAATCGATACTTATCTCTGTGCATCGGTATACAAATGTTCGGTTTTATTGGGCAAAACATTCATTCGAAGCGATAAGAAATACAATGGCGGTAAGATGATTCGAGGAGCTCATTAGCATTCTTTATTTCAATGATAATTCATCCATAAATTTCAACGAAAACCATAATCGTCTTCACAAAATCCGTCCATTTACTAAACGCTTTAATAAGTTCCAATACAACAGCGCCTTTGTATGGATGAACAAATGTGTGTGGAAAAATGAGGGGCAATCCAACTCATCAGTGCATGCCAATCAATCCCTATAAAGGCGACTCCAAAGGTTTCTCATATGCTTTCGAAGTTTATTGTAGAGCAGGAGACAACACTGTACCAGAAAACCTTCCGATTTTCGAACCGAAGTATCAAAAAATTGCAACTTTGCGCCTAGTGAAAAATGGCAAGTTGGCCGACCTACCCAATATTCTTTTCCATCAAAACATAAAAGAACTTATTTTCCTCTTAATTATGTTAGATATGATCAACTAAATTATTGGTTCCTAGATAGTTCGGGAAAAAGAAAATGTAAAATGCGTAAATGTACATCCGAAACACAAGCATATTGTACAAAATGCAATTTAAATTCATATATCTAACTCATCAAAAAGGAATTGTTTTTATAAATTTCGCAACAAAGAATAACATTTATTTTTATTTTAATAAGTTTTTGTTTTAGTTGTAAATAAAGAGTGAAATTTAAGTTTTTAAATGTAATTTAATACGTTGTACAGTTATTTTTTTGTTAAAAAAATTATGTGTTTATTTTAAATTTTCTATCTCGTATCGAACAGGAGCGCTTTTTATCGGTCTCCACGTTTTCATCCATGAAATCTAAAAACCCAATTATATTAAATTTTAATATTTTTGCATAGTTTTTAGTCGAAATCCTTTCTTAAAAAAATTATTGTCCAAAACAAGCATAAGAGCATTAGAGGGTTAATAAAGTAACATATACAATGACTTCCAAAACTGTAAAAAAAATATGTTATCTTTTTTATGCATGTTGGTGTACTAGTAACATATGTTCAGCGTCACTCTTTGAAAAACACTTGTGTTGTTCCCTTATTTATACCGTTATCTTAAAATTTTTGTAAACACTTGGGTAACTAACAATTCATTTAATTTTATTATTTTAGTTTAATTAATTATTTATTTGAAGAATGCAGACAACAAGAAATAGATGTTATTAATATTACAGTACTGGGGAGATAAAGTTAAGACAGAAGGTGTTATTTAATTTTACATAAAATAAAAAAGCATACTATTATATGACATAATTAAATAATAATTTTAATAATTTAAGTTTTTTAAAAAAATAATTTTCAAAATTGATTTTTACGTATTTTTTCGCGATTCCGTGTAGTTGCATTAAATACAAACCATCAAAACAAATTAAATATCAATTGTTTTAGACGAAATAAGTATGCCTAAAGTTATCCCAACTCAAATTGAAAAAGACATAGTAAACGATATTTTAAGCGGCAAGTCTGTGCGTCAAATTGGAAGAAAATATGCTGTGTCTATTGGGTTTGTTTCAAAGCTCCGGAAAAGTATCGGTGAAGTCGTTAAGAAGATTAAAGGTGGGCGGCGGCCCAAACTCAATCCATAAAGAGAATGGTGAGACGTCTTGTACTGTTAGGAGCCATTGAGAACTCTACAGATGCCAATAAAGAACTAAGGGAAACTCAACAAATTGCTGTGTCCAATTTGACAATTCGTAGATGCCTCAAAGAGAGCGGCATGAGAGCAAAAACAAAAATAAAGAAGCCGCTTTTATCAACCAAGCACCGGGCCACTCGTCTTAAATTCGCAAAAGAACATATGGATTGTATGGTTGAGCAGAGAAACCTAGTAATTGGTCAAGAGACAATGAAATTCTTAGGAGGTTCTTAATGATCTGGGGTTGCTTCCAAGGAGAAAAGTTAGGAATCCTTCGCAAAATTTATGGTATAATGAAGGCATAACAATATGAATGAATTTGAAATGAAATGAATTTGAATTCATTTTATTCTAAAATGGTTAATTACATTACTTGTTGTTTCTTATAAAATAAGAGTAATAATACGCCTTGTTCTGGTTGCTGTAAGAACTGGCTCTATACTGGGCATAGGCTGTCTATAAATAATTTTCATCTCTGTTTTTTTGACGCCGCCTCTTGAAGTTCACCGATGTTGATGTAGCTTCTATTTTCAGAAACACTGTTAATATCATCCAACGTAGATCTTCTCCAGGTTGTGTTTGGTCGTCCAGGTCTCCTTGAACCTTGAGGATTGTACATGAGGGCTTGAAAACATACTTCTGCAGGCCATTTTCCAAACTTTTTCCTACGTATCTCTACATTGACGTCACTGAAGTTCGACCGAGTTTATAAGTGCTCATTGGATATTCTATTTGCCCAAAATATATTTAAGATCCTACGGAGTCATCTGTTGACAAAAACACGCAGTTTGTTTTGATCTCCATCTGTCATATACCATGTTTCACAACCCATACAGAAGAACTGAAAGAACTCATGCCTTGAAGATTTTAATTTTTGTTGCTGTACTATAAGTATTATTGTTCCAAAATCTATTTAATGTTGCGTAAGCTCCAAGTGCTTTTCTTATTCGACAATCAACATCTTTCTCAGTATCTCCTTTTTCTGTAACTATGCTGCCTAAGCATTGGTATTCGTGTACTCTTTCTATAATGTTTCCATGAAGAGTAATGGATTCAGTCGGGTTGGCATTTATTCTCGACTTTTACCGATTCTTCTGCTAAATTATTTAGCCTATTCTGTATGTCACTACGCTTGTGCGAGAGCTCACACTTATCATCCCCGTAATCAAGTGACTCCAACCTCTCATTTAGGTTATATACGATGTTTTTTTATTTTATATTCCTTTCCGAAAACCCAACCATTTTACAAAAAGGTTTTTCCATTTCTATTTAATATTTTTTCAATCACATATACGAGTATTTAGTTTTCATCAATTCTTCTTCATAAAATCCTCCTTTAATTATATTTCTATTAAGATCTTCCAGCTGATAAGTTAAGTGATTTGTTATAATAACTTTATTGATTTTAAATACGAGTACTTCCGCTGACCAATTTGGTGTATAACCTTTTTCAAACGTATTTGTTATTTTTGCATATTCGAAGAAAATCATGTATACTGTATTTAACAAAACCTTCTTAGTGACTAATTTCGGTACCATTTTAATACTTCGATGATATGAAGAATTATAATCTTTAAATAATTTATCTAAAATATGTAACCATTTATAATTTCCTTGAAGACTGAATTTCTTCCATACTTTATTTTTTAATCTTCTGTTTAATCTTTAATATTTAAGTCATTCATGAAGATTTTTAAATTATTATTCAAAATTTCTTTTCTTTGATCAGTATGAAGATTTTTTGGATATTTATTTTTTTTTAACTCGATAATCTTTTTGAATGCATTTGTGATATACCCGATCTGGTTTTTCGGGTAATCATATATTTATAACCTTTATTCAATTTTTCATATGGTATGTGGAATGATACCGATTGAATGATGATATCGATTTGCCATGTATCTAAAATAACCTTTTGGATAACTCTACCTCGGTTAAAATATTTTCTAGCTTGACGCTGAAGTTCAATAACAAGAATTTCTTTACTCATATTTTATATATTAAGTTTAGAAAGTGAAAACATCTTTCATCGGTTTATATACCCATTTACAATGATGGTTTGTGGACCTTCCGGCTGTGTAAAATTTATATTTTATAGATTAAATTAAAAGCCAACATTTAAATTCCAAAAAGGTGGATAGAATTATTTGGTGTTATGCGGAGCAAACTGCACTTCCATCAATTGAAAACGTAGAGAATTCAAAAGCTTTAATTGAGGTATATAATAAATGTGCACTTCATGCCCATGGTTATTTATTGATTGATCTTATTCAACAAATATACAATGCATTAAGATTTAGAACTGATATTTTTAATCCATTATATTGTACCATATGAAATAAAATCTAAAATATTATGCAGAAAAACCACAAAATTAACAAAAAAAAAGTTTTAATTAAAATAAACATCGTCAGGAATAGTTCTTAAATACACAATGTAAACAAATAAGTACAAACATCATTATTTTAGAAAACATCAAAAATAGACAACAGGTAAAATAACCAAATAGTAAAAAGCATCAAAAATCCACAGGACCCATATGCTCTTGTATTAATGCTCCATCTAGCGAATTGAGTAAATATATAACTGGAATTTTAAAAAAGTTAACCGAAAAATCTATTTACAATATAACGGACTCTGTGTAATTTACGAATAAGAATGGAAACCTTACAATATCAGACGATTAAAGATTTATCTCCTTTGATATCGTGTCGTTATCTCCTAGCATTTCTGTTTATTTAGCATTAAAAATTATTGAAAGACAATCGCTATTTTAAATATAATGACAATATACATATACACACAAAAAAAGAACTTCCCAAGGGCTCACCTGTATCACCAATTATTGCTGATTTAGTGATGGAAAAATTACTGGAAATATGTACCGGAAACCTACCAGAAAAACCGAAACTTCCGACAAAATACGTAGATGATTTGTTTGGAGTTATTAGGGAGAGTGCAATATAAGAAATCTTGACGAATTTGAATAATTCAAATACTAACATTAAGTTCACTTTTGAAAAAGAATGTGATTCGAGAATTCCATATCTTGATACAATAGTCATTCGGGAAAACAACAGACTGAAAATATTTGGTATCAGAAACCTAGTGCTTCTGGTGGAATCATCAATTATTACTCAAAACAATCGAAGAGTATGATTATAAATACGGCTAATAATCTTATAAAAATGGTTTTGAACATTAGTGACGATAAATTCCACAAGGAAAATATTTAAAAAATTAAAAATATACTGTCCGATAATAATTTTCCGAAGAAGATAACGAATAACTTAATACGTGAATATAAAAAAGAAAAATAAGTAAATTTAAAACGCGCTGAAAATCCCAAAATATCATTGACTTATATTGACTTAATTGTCTGAAAGATTTGAAAAATCAAAATTATTTAATAAAGAAAATTATAAAATACCTAGTAAAACTAACAACACCTGTCAAAACTATACGGAACACCTAAAGATAAATTAGAAAAATCTAGCGTTAGGTACCACAACAAATAAACTTAAAACTAGAATAGCACAACACAAAACTGATCAAATATTGAAAACCACGACATCTGCAGAGAAAACAGCATTAGTGAACCTCTGCATGTATGAAAACCATACACCAGATTTTGCTAACGTACAAGTATTACAAAGCGAGAATAATTATAAACGATGTTTCATGCCAGAGATGCTGCAAATCATCAATATTCCAACAAACAAGAGACTAAATTTTAAAAGCGATGTAGAAAGCTGTGCTCAATCCTATCGACATCTTGTTAACATACGATCATAGTGCAATACACATTTTAAAATCAGTGCAATATTAGACGTTGGTGGAGACACAACTAGTAGCTTTAAGCATTTACGTTTGTTAAATATTAATGTAAGAACTTAGTGTGTTGGTTGCTTTTACTGTTTGGTTATTTTGCCTATTGTCTATTTTTGTTGTCTTCTAAAATAATGATGTGTGTACTTATTTGTTTACATTGTGTAATTCAGAACTATTCCTGATGCTTTTCAAGGAAAAGCGAAATATCGAGTGAATGAATAAATATAGAATATTTATAATAAAAAAAAACAACGAAGACCTCGAGCCTGAATATTTTATTTAAAAATGGTCCAAATATATGAATATTTAAAGCAGTATGAGAACTAAGTATTTTCAAATTTAAATGTATATAAAAGGCCATAAAAGTCCCACATGATCATAAAAGGGATCAATTGTGTTTTCAACCCCTTCATATAAAAAATTATTGCATGGATTGCATTTTTATACCCTATACCACTATGTGGTTTGGGTATAATGACTTTGTGCTGCTGTTTGTAACTACCAAAAATATTTGACCTAGACCCATCTTTTATTATACCGATCGACTCAGAATCACTTTCTGAGTCGATTTAGCGATGTCCGTCCGTCCATGTAAACCTTTTAATCAAACTGCAGGTCGCAAATATTTGGTATATAAGCTTTCACCGGCGATGGGATGAACGCTACTGAAACTGGTGAGATTCGGTCCATGTTCAGACCTAGCCCCCATACAAATGACCCCTATGAAATCGACATAAATTGCCATAAGATCAAAATTGTCGTATAGATCTTAGTCAAATTGGGTTTGCATGTGTTTATTACATCCATTAATGAGTAGTCTAAAAACGATCCCTATGGGACAACTCTTAGTCATAGGCCCCACATAGAGCAGCTTTTCGATCTTCACTTAAATCTATAAAAACAAAAATATTGCACTGATTCATCTCAAATTTTGCTTATATATATACAAGAGACTTTACAACCATGGTCAGGATCGGTCCATTTTTGGACCTAGTCTTCATATATTTGTAGCATCTGATATGAACTTTTTCATATCTGCAGCCAAAAAAAATTAATAAAAATGTCACTCAAATTTGGTTTATGCTTATTTTCTATATCCAATTAGTTGGGCCTAAGAGATAAGGTCTCTAAACGCATGGTATAGGGTATCGTATAGTCGGTCTAGACCGCTTATAATTTCCTTACTTGTTTTTTTATTATTTCAATTTAAACAGGCATGCAGATTTATACAAATAACGGATGTATTTTTGACAAATGCCTACGTAGTACGATAAGCATAATTAACCTTAATTGTGTTTATGCGGGACACATCTGATTATGTGAAATATGATTTCAAAATATTTTTTTATTCAAAAAAATTTTTTACTCAAAAAAATTTTTTGAAATATAAAATAAACATTTATTTCAATGGAAACAGTAATACTTCAATATATAAATTGTATTAAGGGCAATATACCTACACTTGTCAAATTCACATCAAGCATTATGGTGGTATTAGTAAAAATTTTGTATGTGTATGTGTGACAGCGACAGAATCTAAATTTTTTATTTTCCATCAAGCATCGTCGGTGTCACATGTACAAACAAATTTTCACTTATACCACCATAGTGCTTGATGTGAATTTGACAAGTGTATATTGTCCTTAAGGGTTGTTCATATAAAAATTTTCATCTTATTTATAATATCCTTGTAAAACTTTTATATACTTGTAATAAATCATATAAAATTAGACCCCGCCCTAATTCTTTATCGAAAAATTCTCCATATAAAAACAAGTAAAAAAACTACACCCGGTCTGGAATTAAAGTTCCTTTTTCATAAATGAAACAACACTTTATTTAATTTAATTTATTTTATAAATTTAAATGTCCTTTATTTTGAAAGCACTTTCTAATATTTGAATTTCATTAATTGTTCTGCTTGGTTTGGAATCTTGTTTATAACTTCTAAATTGGTGATCGATTTTCGGTGATATACGGAAATGAATTATAATCGTGTAAGATCATGATTGGTCGAGTATTTGCTTATCCTTTCTTACGCACTGTACGTAAGAAAGCCAAAAAATATATTAGTGCGAATATACGTAAATATGTGTATACAGATTTACATATTACTAGCTATCTCATTCTTCATGCCCAATTGTCTTTCACTTAGTAACAAAATAATTTGCTAAAGCAAGCTTGTGCATGTTCGATCATGTCGATAGCGGTATACATACATACGTACAAGTGTATGTACATATTCATTTAGGTTTAAAACGAAAGCAATAAAAAGAAGATTCTGCATTCCCAATCATAATACTTAGCAACAATAAAATATATGTAACAAATCAAATGCAGTCAAAAAGTCAAAAATAATGATTCAAAGCAAGCAACAAAATAATTACATATGTTTAAAATGTTATGGTAGTATACAAATTATTTTAAGGGTATTCATTATTAGTATAATATATAAACATAAACATAACGATGTGTAGGTGCATATAATCAGAATAACTTTCTGAGTCGATTTAGCGTTGTCCGTCCGTCTTTCCGTCTGTCCGTCTGTGTGTCCAAGTAAACCTTGTAATCAAACTACAGGTCGAAAATATGAGTATATTTTGATGAAATTTGGTATATAAGCTTTTATCTGCCATAGGATGAACGTTACTGCTATTGGTGAAAATCGGTCCATGTTCAGACCTACTCCCCATACAAATAACCCCTATGAAATCGACATAAATTGCCATAAGATCCAATTTATCCCATAGATCTTAGTCAAATTGGGTTTGTATATGTTCATTGTATCCATTAGTCAGTAGTCCAAAAATAATCCCTATAGGACAATTCTTAGTCATAGGCTCCATAGAGAGCTGCTTCCCGATCTTCACTTAAATCTATCAAAAAACAAAAATATTGCACAGAAATTTTCTCAAATTTGGTTTGTGTATAGTTTTTCAAAATAAAGGGTCCGCCAAATAACTTTTTTTTTTTTTGAAAATGCTATAAAAAAAAACTACTGAATATTATCTCAAATTTCTTTTTTTATTTGAAAGTACAATCCTACAGGTTAATAATGGAAAATAATTTCATTCAAATGGCTGCCTCGGCTGGCCATGCAGTAGCCTACACGATCGGTCCAATTTTTAAGCACATTATCGATTGTGTGCAGCTGTATTTCACCAATGGCTTCACGAATATTGTCCTTTAAAGCGTCAATTGTCTCTGGCTTGTTGGCGTAACACTTATCTTTTAGGGCACCTCTCAAATAATAGTCCAACGGTGTCAAATCGCAGCTCCGAGGTGGCCAAACGACATCAGCTCTGCGGCTGATAATGCGATCTTCAAAAACAGGGCGCAAAACATCGAGTCTAGCTTCGGCTGTATGGCACGTAGCGCGGCACAGTGGTGCCATTTGAGTTTTTTCGTTGCAAAAACCATATCTTTTGAACCGAATAACATAATTGAACAGTTTAAACAGCATATGATATATAACTGTTCAGCCTATGAAATGGTCGTTTGGAAAGGGTGCTACGCTTTTTGGGGCCTACTTATGGGTTATCAAAGTTAAAATTTGTAGAAAAATCAATTTTATGGTAACTAAAAAAAATTATTTTTACATTTTTAGATTGTTTTTATTTTTTTTCTTTAGGATTTTATGTTTTAAATTATTACCCAACAAATTAAAAAAAATGACTTCTTTTTTAAATTTATTTTTTCAATTTTCTGTAAAATATTCATCACAATTCGTAAGAGAAGGTATATCTAAAAGACTAATCATTTCTAAACTATAATTATTTTCTAACTCTATTCGTGACTTCACATGCCGCAGGGAAGAAATAAGTGGATCGGAAGATGCTGCCAACATGTTGAAGAGGTCCTCATTTTGCCTTACCCTTGATGATTTGAATGTGTTCTGCAATCTATATTGTTTATAAAATTTGTTAAGAGACTCCTGTGCTTCTTCAGAAAGCTCTCCAATTGGCAAAGACTGGTACTCAATTATATCTTTGCCATGCGCCAATATTTTATGGACGGTCGGGGTCAACTTCTTCTGTGGATACATTTCTGCTAAAAGAGATGCAGTTTTCGATGCATATTCTCCATATTTTGTAGAATTGACATTTTCTTTGCAGTTTAAAACATTCAAGATCGTTCCCAATCTTTTCACGATTTGACTGTCAATTCCAGTGATTCTAGTTACTGCCTCATCACTTTCAAAAAATCTCCTAGAAGTGTTTCCATCGTTTGAGTTACCGTATCCGTGCTTGGGACAGTCTACTTTTAGTCCAACTTGTTTAAAAAAAGCATCCTGTATTTGCTTCTTTCTGATCTTTTCCTTATCCTTTATTGATGTATTTTCATCGAAGTTTTCCTCCTCTTGTGGTAGGGTATACGCCAGTTTTAGCAAGAACTCCATACACCTTATCCTTGCGTGCAATGGTGACATTCCATATTCGTAATTCTCCTCGTTTGTAGAATCGTTTAAATTACCAAAGTTCTTCTGACTCTTTTTGCAAATCGGGCATGACAATGTTGAGGTTGTTCCTGTCAGTTCGTTTACGACTTTTCCGTCAACCATGGTCAGGTGGAACTCGTAATTGCATTCAATATATTTTCCTTCTCCAATTTGCAGCTTTGTAGGCTTAATCTTGCTCATTTGTTCTTCAATGTCCTTCACCGTGGTCCTTATGAGTTCTGCCGATTCCCTTGCAAACTGAAACATTATTGGTCGGCAATAATGCACTGATGACGGACGTGGATTTTTCCAGTGTAGGGAAACCTCAGATTTTAGCCGCAAAGGAACAACAGATGGCATAAACATATTTCCGTCCGATATTGTAGCGTCATCGGAAGATATCCTTTGCTTATAAACGCTTTGTCCGGATGATCCATCGCAGCCCCATTTGCTGATCAATGTCAGTTTCTCAGGAAGAATTTTCACCTCATTTTCAGGAAGACTCTCCAACAACCGTTTTGCTGTATGGCCCATAAGATCTTGCAGATTGTCTTTCACAGAGACTTCCGTAAACTCCGTATGCAGTGGTCGTGAATTTATTTTGGCTTGCGTAATATGCTTGTATCCTGGTAAAACGTCAGCCCCGTGTCGCATCAAGGATGCCCGTAGTATCTCATATTTTTCTTTGGAAAGTTGTAAGTCCATAAACAAGGCCAAGGCTTCTTCGGAACCATACTTTTTAATGTGTGCGTTTGTGGGCGTGGCAATGCTTTCCTTAATCCTTTTTAGTCGCAGTGGGCTTGCATCAGCAACAGATTTTGTAATCTGCGAACTAACTCTTTCACTGTCCTTTGTATATTTAATAGACAGCGCGTCCGATAAATGCTTCGTGGTCAAGTCATTGGTGGCATCGGCAAGTTTCCTCTTTCTTGTGAAAATTAAACACTCCTCAATACTTTTTTTTGGCCTTCCTTTTGCTCCTCTGGTTGATGTGGTGGTTTTATCTACTGCCAATATATCCAGGATGGTGTCTTCATTAAGCCAGTCCTCGTATTTGGAGTTGAAGTTCTGAATGGTTCGATTAGATTTCACCCATTTTGCCTTAATATTTGCATATATCAGATAAAAATTATTTTTTATAATTTCGCTTCTCTCAATATTTCCGTATAAGCTATCAAGTTCTTCTAAAGCAGCTTCCGTGAAAAACTTTGGTGTGGTTGACCTTCTAAACAGTTCAAATAATTTTAAATTGTTTAACGCCATGGTTTCAGTTCTTGTTGCACCAACTTTCAGTCGTAGACTAATCCAGGCATTATGCTTATTTTGCAATATATAGGCTTATGCTATCATGCCTAAAAATTTACCTGTTCCCTGCATACATATGGATTTAGGCTGACTTATGCAATTTTGATATTATGCTCGTGTCTAAATAAGATTTGTGCCTACCTGGAGGGACCATAAGTCATTATGCTTATTTTGCAATATATAGGCTTATGCTACCATGCCTAAAAATTCACCTGTTCCCTGCATACATATGTATTTAGGCTGAATTATGCAATTTTGATATTATGCTCGTGTCTAAATAAGATTTGTGCCTACCTGGAGGGACCATAAGTCAATATTGTTCTTGACCATTTGTACTCCAAAGTAATTTTTAAGTGAGGTGCGTACCTGCGAATTTCAATGAGTAGTTTTTTGTGCATCCTGTGTCTGTAACAGAATATTGGGAGTAGACTTTGGCAGAGGCTCACAGGTAGACAACCGACTTAAAATGCAATTTTCAAACTATTAGATCAAACTACTGTCAGTCAAAACATGTAAGGGATGCACGCCATACAGTTTCTGCAACCATGTCTTTTTAACCTTTTTTACCTCTAGAAGCCAAACGGGCACGTACGGGCAGATAAAACCTTTTGAATTAAGCAAAGAAATCATCAAAGAACATGTTTTGCAAATATGGCAAATATAGAAAAATATAGATTTTTTTATTTTCCGTCAAAGTTGAAAAATAGTGAAAAAAAACGAATAGTTGTTAAATAGTGATTTACCAGGAGAAACACAAAGCAAACAGTTAATTTTTTTTTATCATTATACATTTAATAAATACATCAATCAATACAAACAAAAAATAAGGCGATTCGTTACCAATTTTTCGTGATATTACACCTGAAATCGCAACAAATTGACTAAAAATTGTGAGTTTTTTTGAAAACCGAAAGTCGGTCAACTTTGAAAGGTTATATCTTCTAAACTATAAATGTGATATTACTAAGAGTAGCATATTTGAAATATTTGGGTTTATTCAAAACTTCGTCGGCGCACATGAAAATTTTGATTTTTGCAACCTCGTTTGCTCTACGGGCGCCACTGTGCGCCGTCCTGTTGGAACCAAATGTTGCCAATATCCAGGCAACCAATGTTGCCACCATGGCAGGTACTCACGTGAATCTTGAACACATCCTCCTCTTAAATTTTTGTGAACAAAAATTCGTTCAACATGGCCCGAAATTGATCGCCATTGACTGTAACGGCCACTCCTTGTTCATTTTCGAAGAAAAATGGCCCAATTATGCATCTGGAGCAAAATCCGCACCAAACAGTGACTCTTTTTGGGTGTATTGGCTTTTCAATGCATGCGTGCGGGTTTTCTGTGCCCCAAATGCGACAATTTTGCTTGTTTACATACCCGCCAAGATCAAAATGAGCTTCATCTGAAAAGATGATTTTTTTTGGCAAAATCGGCATCTTCTGTAAGTCGATCGCAGGCCCACTTAGCGAAGCGAAAACGCATTGGATGGTCAGTTGGCTTCAACTCCTGAACCAATTGGACTTTGTATGGCGTCATACCAAGGTCTTTATGCAAAATTCGTCTCAATGATGCCTCCGAAATGTTCAATTCTTGAGAACGACGGTGAATTGATGTTGATGGCGCTTCACGCACACTTTCTGCCACAGCAGCAATATTCTCGGGTGTACGCACTGCTTTTGGCTTTTCACGCTTTGGTTTATCGATGAGGATGCCAGTTTCTTTCACTTTTTTCACAAGATAACGAACATACGGAGCTGACGGTGCTTCTCTTCTTCCAAAATCCGTACGCAATTTTCGCACACATTCTGCAACATTACCATGATTTTCAAAGTAATGTCGCAATATTTCCCAGCATTGTTCAAGCGTATACACAACCATATTCGTTCAGCGGAAGGATAAAACTAATTATCTGTCAAATCAGACATGAGCTAAGTGTTACCATTCACGAAATAAGCACTAGTTGAAAAAAAAACGTTAGATGGCGGACCCTTTATAAGTGATTTTACCAAATATAGACAGGATCGGTCCATTTTTCGAGCTAGTCCCCATATAAATATACCACCCGATATGAACTTTCTCATATCTGCATCCAAAAAAATAATAACAATGGCACTCAAATTTGGTTTATGCCTATTTTCTATATTTTCCAATTAGTTGGACCGAAGTGATAGGGTCTCTAAACTATGGTATAGGGTATCGTATAGTCGGTCTAGACCGACTATAATTTTCTTACTTGTTTTTTTTTTTTGTATTATGAAAAAGAAAATTATTTTTTTTTATATACTTAAATAAATCAACATTTAGTTTGTAAAATATATGTATATATGGTCAAAAACGCGAAAATGTCTACCGTGGCAAGAAATTTGTTTTCCTAAATGTTAGAATTTTTTTAATATACCTTAAAATAATGGACTTTTAACATTCTGGCAACAATCAGAAATTTGAAAAAATTGGAAATTTGGAAACAATAGAAAAAAAAATAATAATAAGTATATTTCTTATATTATATTATATTATATTATATTATATTATATTATATTATATTATATTATATTATATTATATTAT